>CALNHX010001063.1:0-255372 GCA_940337035.1 Agriotes lineatus
CGAACTGTGTCAGATTAAAAACGCAGGCTCCAGCAGTGTTTTAGTGAAGTCGGCTTCCGATTTACAAGAGTTAAGTCTTTTTCTTCAAAGCTACTGAAATTGACAGCTTAGCTGTGAAAATACGTATTTAGCGGTTGCTAAATATTTATGTGTTTTTAACGAATTGTGTCAGATTCAAAACACAGGCTCCAGCAGTGTTTTAGTCAAGTTGACTGCCAGTTCAAAAATGTTCAGTCTCTCTCTTCAAAGCTACTAAAATTGACAGCCTAGCTGTGGAAATACGTATTTAGCGGTTGTTTGATATCTGCGTAGTTAGCAGTTTTTAACGAATTGTGTCAGATTCAAAACACAGGCTCCAGCAGTGTTTTAGTGAAGCCGGCTTCCGATTCACAAGAGTTAAGTCTCTCTCTTCAAAGCTACAGAAATTGACAGCCTAGCTGTGAAAATACGTATTTAGCGGATGCTAAATATTTATGTGTTTTTATCGAATTGTGCCAGATTCAAAACACAGGCTCCAGCAGTGTTTTAGTGAAGCCGGCTTCCGATTCACAGGAGTTAAGTCTCTCTCTTCAAAGCTACAGAAATTGACAGCCTAGCTGTGAAAATACGTATTTAGCGGTTGCTAATCATTTATGTGTTTTTAACGAATTGTGTCAGATTCAAAACACAGGCTGCAGCAGTGTTTTAGTTAAGTCGGCTTCCGATTCACAGGAGTTAAGTTTCTCTTTTCAAAGCTACCGAAATTGACAGCCTAGCTGGGAAAATACGTATTTAGCGGTTGCTAAATATTTATGTGGTTAGGGGTTTTTAACGAATTGTGTCAGATTCAAAACACAGGCTCCAACAGAGTTTTAGTGAAGTTCGGCTTCCGATGCACAGGAGTTAAGTCTCTCTCTTCAAAGCTACTGAAATTGACAGCCTAACTGTGAAAATACGTATTTAGCGGTTGCTAATCATTTATGTGTTTTCAACGAATTGTGTCAGATTCAAAACACAGGCTCCAGCAGTGTTTTAGTGAAGCCGGCTTCCGATTCACAGGAGTTAAGTCTCTCTCTTCAAAGCTACTGAAATTGACAGCCTAACTGTGAAAATACGTATTTAGCGGTTGCTAATCATTTATGTGTTTTCAACGAATTGTGTCAGATTCAAAACACAGGCTCCAGCAGTGTTTTAGTTAAGTCGGCTTCCGATTCACAGGAGTTAAGTCTCTCTCTTCAAAGCTATTGAAATTGTCAGCCTAGCTGTAAAAATACGTATTTAGCGGTTGCTAAATATTTATGTGTTTTTAACGAACTGTGTCATATTCAAAACACAGGCTCCAGCAGTGTTTTAGTCAAGTCGGCTTCCGATTTACAGGAGTTAAGTCTCTCTCTTCAAAGCTACTGAAATTGACAGCCTAGCTGTGAAAATACGTATTTAGCGGTTGCTAAATATTTATGTGTTTTTAACGAATTGTGTCAGATTAAAAACACAGGCACCGGCAGTGTTTTAGTGAAGTCGGCTTCCGATTCACAAGAGTTAAGTCTCTCTCTTCAAAGCTACTGAAATTGACAGCCTAGCTGTGAAAATACGTATTTAGCGGTTGCTAAATATTTATGTATTTTTAACGAATTGTGTCAGATTCAAAACACAGGCTCCAGCAGTGTTTTAGTGAAGTCGGCTTCCGATTCACAAGAGTTAAGTCTCTCTCTTCAAAGCTACTGAAATTGACAGCCTAGCTGTGGAAATACGTATTTAGCGGTTGTTAGATATCTGCGTAGTTAGGAGTTTTTAACGAATTGTGTCAGATTCAAAACTCAGGCTCCAGCAGTGTTTTAGTGAAGCCGGCTTCCGATTCACAAGAGTTAAGTCTCTCTCTTCAAAGCTACAGGAATTGGCAGCCTAGCTGTGAAAATACGTATTTAGCGGTTGCTAAATATTTATGTGTTTTTAACGAATTGTGTCAGATTCAAAACACAGGCTCCAGCAGTGTTTTAGTGAAGCCGGCTTCCGATTCACAGGAGTTAAGTCTCTTTCTTCAAAGCTACAGAAATTGACAGCCTAGCTGTGAAAATACGTATTTAGTGGTTGCTAAATATTTATGTGTTTTTAACGAATTGTGTCAGATTCAAAACACAGGCTCCAGCAATGTTTTAGTCAAGTTGGCTTCCGATTCACAGGAGTTAAGTCTCTCTCTTCAAAGCTACTGAAATTGACAGCCTAGTTGTGAAAATACGTATTTAGCGGTTGCTAAATATTTATGTCTTTTAACGAATTGTGTCAGATTCAAAACACAGGCTCCAGCAGTGTTTTAGTTAAGTCGGCTTCCGATTCACAGGAGTTAAGTCTCTCTCTTCAAAGCTACTGAAATTGACAGCCTAGCTGTGAAAATACGTATTTAGCGGTTGCTAAATATTTATGTGTTTTTAACGAATTGTGTCAGATTCAAAACACAGGCTCCAGCAGTGTTTTAGTGAAGTCGGCTTCCGATTCACAAGAGTTAAGTCTCTCTCTTCAAAGCTACTGAAATTGACAGCCTAGCTGTGAAAATACGTATTTAGCGGTTGCTAAATATTTATGTGTTTTTAACGAATTGTTTCAGATTCAAAACACAGGCTCCAGCAGTGTTTTAGTTAAGTTGGCTGCCAGTTCACAGGAGTTAAGTCTCTCTCTTCAAAGCTACTGAAATTGAGAGCCTAGCTGTGGAAATACGTATTTAGCGGTTATTAGATATCTGCGTAGTTAAGAGTTTTTTACGAATTGTGTCAGATTCAAAACACAGGCTCCAGCAGTGTTTTAGTGAAGACGGCTTCCGATTTACAGGAGTTAAGTCTCTCTCTTCAAAGCTACAGAAATTGACAGCCTAGCTGTGAAAATACGTATTTAGCGGTTGCTAGTTATTTATGTGTTTTTCACGAATTGTGTCAGATTCAAAACACAGGCTCCTGCAGAGTTTTAGTGAAGCCGGCTTCCGATTCACAGGAGTTAAGTCTCTCTTTTCAAAGCTACTGAAATTGACAGCCTAGCTGTGGAAATACGTATTTAGCGGTTGTTAGATATCTGCGTAGTTAGGAGTTTTTAACGAATTGTGTCAGTTTCAAAACACAGGCTCCAGCAGTGTTTTAGTCAAGTTGGCTGCCAGTTCACAGGAGTTAAGTCTCTCTCTTCAAAGCTACTGAAATTGACAGCCTAGCTGTGGAAATACGTATTTAGCGGTTGTTAGATATCTGCGTAGTTAGGAGTCTTTAACGAATTGTGTCAGATTTAAAACACAGGCTCCAGCAGTGTTTTAGTGAAGTGGGCTCCCGATTCACAGGAGTTAAGTCTCTCTCTTCAAAGCTACTGAAATTGACAGCCTAGCTGTGAAAATACGTATTTAGCGGTTGCTAAATATTTATGTGTTTTTAACGAACTGTGTCAGATTAAAAACGCAGGCTCCAGCAGTGTTTTAGTGAAGTCGGCTTCCGATTTACAAGAGTTAAGTCTTTTTCTTCAAAGCTACTGAAATTGACAGCTTAGCTGTGAAAATACGTATTTAGCGGTTGCTAAATATTTATGTGTTTTTAACGAATTGTGTCAGATTCAAAACACAGGCTCCAGCAGTGTTTTAGTCAAGTTGACTGTCAGTTCAAAAATGTTCAGTCTCTCTCTTCAAAGCTACTGAAATTGACAGCCTAGCTGTGGAAATACGTATTTAGCGGTTGTTCGATATCTGCGTAGTTAGCAGTTTTTAACGAATTGTGTCAGATTCAAAACACAGGCTCCAGCAGTGTTTTAGTGAAGCCGGCTTCCGATTCACAAGAGTTAAGTCTCTCTCTTCAAAGCTACAGAAATTGACAGCCTAGCTGTGAAAATACGTATTTAGCGGATGCTAAATATTTATGTGTTTTTATCGAATTGTGCCAGATTCAAAACACAGGCTCCAGCAGTGTTTTAGTGAAGCCGGCTTCCGATTCACAGGAGTTAAGTCTCTCTCTTCAAAGCTACAGAAATTGACAGCCTAGCTGTGAAAATACGTATTTAGCGGTTGCTAATCATTTATGTGTTTTTAACGAATTTTGTCAGATTCAAAACACAGGCTGCAGCAGTGTTTTAGTTAAGTCGGCTTCCGATTCACAGGAGTTAAGTTTCTCTTTTCAAAGCTACCGAAATTGACAGCCTAGCTGGGAAAATACGTATTTAGCGGTTGCTAAATATTTATGTGGTTAGGGGTTTTTAACGAATTGTGTCAGATTCAAAACACAGGCTCCAACAGAGTTTTAGTGAAGTTCGGCTTCCGATGCACAGGAGTTAAGTCTCTCTCTTCAAAGCTACTGAAATTGACAGCCTAACTGTGAAAATACGTATTTAGCGGTTGCTAATCATTTATGTGTTTTCAACGAATTGTGTCAGATTCAAAACACAGGCTCCAGCAGTGTTTTAGTGAAGCCGGCTTCCGATTCACAGGAGTTAAGTCTCTCTCTTCAAAGCTACTGAAATTGACAGCCTAACTGTGAAAATACGTATTTAGCGGTTGCTAATCATTTATGTGTTTTCAACGAATTGTGTCAGATTCAAAACACAGGCTCCAGCAGTGTTTTAGTTAAGTCGGCTTCCGATTCACAGGAGTTAAGTCTCTCTCTTCAAAGCTATTGAAATTGTCAGCCTAGCTGTAAAAATACGTATTTAGCGGTTGCTAAATATTTATGTGTTTTTAACGAACTGTGTCATATTCAAAACACAGGCTCCAGCAGTGTTTTAGTCAAGTCGGCTTCCGATTTACAGGAGTTAAGTCTCTCTCTTCAAAGCTACTGAAATTGACAGCCTAGCTGTGAAAATACGTATTTAGCGGTTGCTAAATATTTATGTGTTTTTAACGAATTGTGTCAGATTAAAAACACAGTCACCGGCAGTGTTTTAGTGAAGTCGGCTTCCGATTCACAAGAGTTAAGTCTCTCTCTTCAAAGCTACTGAAATTGACAGCCTAGCTGTGAAAATACGTATTTAGCGGTTGCTAAATATTTATGTATTTTTAACGAATTGTGTCAGATTCAAAACACAGGCTCCAGCAGTGTTTTAGTAAATCAGGCTTCCCATTCACAGGAGTTAAGTCTCTCTCTTCAAAGCTACTGAAATTGACAGCCTAGCTGTGGAAATACGTATTTAGCGGTTGTTAGATATCTGCGTAGTTAGGAGTTTTTAACGAATTGTGTCAGATTCAAAACTCAGGCTCCAGCAGTGTTTTATTGAAGCCGGCTTCCGATTCACAAGAGTTAAGTCTCTCTCTTCAAAGCTACAAGAATTGGCAGCCTAGCTGTGAAAATACGTATTTAGCGGTTGCTAAATATTTATGTGTTTTTAACGAATTGTGTCAGATTCAAAACACAGGCTCCAGCAGTGTTTTAGTGAAGCCGGCTTCCGATTCACAGGAGTTAAGTCTCTTTCTTCAAAGCTACAGAAATTGACAGCCTAGCTGTGAAAATACGTATTTAGTGGTTGCTAAATATTTATGTGTTTTTAACGAATTGTGTCAGATTCAAAACACAGGCTCCAGCAATGTTTTAGTCAAGTTGGCTTCCGATTCACAGGAGTTAAGTCTCTCTCTTCAAAGCTACTGAAATTGACAGCCTAGTTGTGAAAATACGTATTTAGCGGTTGCTAAATATTTATGTCTTTTAACGAATTGTGTCAGATTCAAAACACAGGCTCCAGCAGTGTTTTAGTTAAGTCGGCTTCCGATTCACAGGAGTTAAGTCTCTCTCTTCAAAGCTACTGAAATTGACAGCCTAGCTGTGAAAATACGTATTTAGCGGTTGCTAAATATTTATGTGTTTTTAACGAATTGTGTCAGATTCAAAACACAGGCTCCAGCAGTGTTTTAGTGAAGTCGGCTTCCGATTCACAGGAGTTAAGTCTCTCTCTTCAAAGCTACTGAAATTGACAGCCTAGCTGTGAAAATACGTATTTAGCGGTTGCTAAATATTTATGTGTTTTTAACGAATTGTGTCAGATTAAAAACACAGGCACCGGCAGTGTTTTAGTGAAGTCGGCTTCCGATTCACAAGAGTTAAGTCTCTCTCTTCAAAGCTACTGAAATTGACAGCCTAGCTGTGAAAATACGTATTTAGCGGTTGCTAAATATTTATGTATTTTTAACGAATTGTGTCAGATTCAAAACACAGGCTCCAGCAGTGTTTTAGTGAAGTCGGCTTCCGATTCACAAGAGTTAAGTCTCTCTCTTCAAAGCTACTGAAATTGACAGCCTAGCTGTGGAAATACGTATTTAGCGGTTGTTAGATATCTGCGTAGTTAGGAGTTTTTAACGAATTGTGTCAGATTCAAAACTCAGGCTCCAGCAGTGTTTTAGTGAAGCCGGCTTCCGATTCACAAGAGTTAAGTCTCTCTCTTCAAAGCTACAGGAATTGGCAGCCTAGCTGTGAAAATACGTATTTAGCGGTTGCTAAATATTTATGTGTTTTTAACGAATTGTGTCAGATTCAAAACACAGGCTCCAGCAGTGTTTTAGTGAAGCCGGCTTCCGATTCACAGGAGTTAAGTCTCTTTCTTCAAAGCTACAGAAATTGACAGCCTAGCTGTGAAAATACGTATTTAGTGGTTGCTAAATATTTATGTGTTTTTAACGAATTGTGTCAGATTCAAAACACAGGCTCCAGCAATGTTTTAGTCAAGTTGGCTTCCGATTCACAGGAGTTAAGTCTCTCTCTTCAAAGCTACTGAAATTGACAACCTAGTTGTGAAAATACGTATTTAGCGGTTGCTAAATATTTATGTCTTTTAACGAATTGTGTCAGATTCAAAACACAGGCTCCAGCAGTGTTTTAGTTAAGTCGGCTTCCGATTCACAGGAGTTAAGTCTCTCTCTTCAAAGCTACTGAAATTGACAGCCTAGCTGTGAAAATACGTATTTAGCGGTTGCTAAATATTTATGTGTTTTTAACGAATTGTGTCAGATTCAAAACACAGGCTCCAGCAGTGTTTTAGTGAAGTCGGCTTCCGATTCACAAGAGTTAAGTCTCTCTCTTCAAAGCTACTGAAATTGACAGCCTAGCTGTGAAAATACGTATTTAGCGGTTGCTAAATATTTATGTGTTTTTAACGAATTGTGTCAGATTCAAAACACAGGCTCCAGCAGTGTTTTAGTTAAGTTGGCTGCCAGTTCACAGGAGTTAAGTCTCTCTCTTCAAAGCTACTGAAATTGAGAGCCTAGCTGTGGAAATACGTATTTAGCGGTTGTTAGATATCTGCGTAGTTAAGAGTTTTTTACGAATTGTGTCAGATTCAAAACACAGGCTCCAGCAGTGTTTTAGTGAAGACGGCTTCCGATTTACAGGAGTTAAGTCTCTCTCTTCAAAGCTACAGAAATTGACAGCCTAGCTGTGAAAATACGTATTTAGCGGTTGCTAGTTATTTATGTGTTTTTCACGAATTGTGTCAGATTCAAAACACAGGCTCCTGCAGAGTTTTAGTGAAGCCGGCTTCCGATTCACAGGAGTTAAGTCTCTCTTTTCAAAGCTACTGAAATTGACAGCCTAGCTGTGGAAATACGTATTTAGCGGTTGTTAGATATCTGCGTAGTTAGGAGTTTTTAACGAATTGTGTCAGTTTCAAAACACAGGCTCCAGCAGTGTTTTAGTCAAGTTGGCTGCCAGTTCACAGGAGTTAAGTCTCTCTCTTCAAAGCTACTGAAATTGACAGCCTAGCTGTGGAAATACGTATTTAGCGGTTGTTAGATATCTGCGTAGTTAGGAGTCTTTAACGAATTGTGTCAGATTTAAAACACAGGCTCCAGCAGTGTTTTAGTGAAGTGGGCTCCCGATTCACAGGAGTTAAGTCTCTCTCTTCAAAGCTACTGAAATTGACAGCCTAGCTGTGAAAATACGTATTTAGCGGTTGCTAAATATTTATGTGTTTTTAACGAACTGTGTCAGATTAAAAACGCAGGCTCCAGCAGTGTTTTAGTGAAGTCGGCTTCCGATTTACAAGAGTTAAGTCTTTTTCTTCAAAGCTACTGAAATTGACAGCTTAGCTGTGAAAATACGTATTTAGCGGTTGCTAAATATTTATGTGTTTTTAACGAATTGTGTCAGATTCAAAACACAGGCTCCAGCAGTGTTTTAGTCAAGTTGACTGTCAGTTCAAAAATGTTCAGTCTCTCTCTTCAAAGCTACTGAAATTGACAGCCTAGCTGTGGAAATACGTATTTAGCGGTTGTTCGATATCTGCGTAGTTAGCAGTTTTTAACGAATTGTGTCAGATTCAAAACACAGGCTCCAGCAGTGTTTTAGTGAAGCCGGCTTCCGATTCACAAGAGTTAAGTCTCTCTCTTCAAAGCTACAGAAATTGACAGCCTAGCTGTGAAAATACGTATTTAGCGGATGCTAAATATTTATGTGTTTTTATCGAATTGTGCCAGATTCAAAACACAGGCTCCAGCAGTGTTTTAGTGAAGCCGGCTTCCGATTCACAGGAGTTAAGTCTCTCTCTTCAAAGCTACAGAAATTGACAGCCTAGCTGTGAAAATACGTATTTAGCGGTTGCTAATCATTTATGTGTTTTTAACGAATTTTGTCAGATTCAAAACACAGGCTGCAGCAGTGTTTTAGTTAAGTCGGCTTCCGATTCACAGGAGTTAAGTTTCTCTTTTCAAAGCTACCGAAATTGACAGCCTAGCTGGGAAAATACGTATTTAGCGGTTGCTAAATATTTATGTGGTTAGGGGTTTTTAACGAATTGTGTCAGATTCAAAACACAGGCTCCAACAGAGTTTTAGTGAAGTTCGGCTTCCGATGCACAGGAGTTAAGTCTCTCTCTTCAAAGCTACTGAAATTGACAGCCTAACTGTGAAAATACGTATTTAGCGGTTGCTAATCATTTATGTGTTTTCAACGAATTGTGTCAGATTCAAAACACAGGCTCCAGCAGTGTTTTAGTGAAGCCGGCTTCCGATTCACAGGAGTTAAGTCTCTCTCTTCAAAGCTACTGAAATTGACAGCCTAACTGTGAAAATACGTATTTAGCGGTTGCTAATCATTTATGTGTTTTCAACGAATTGTGTCAGATTCAAAACACAGGCTCCAGCAGTGTTTTAGTTAAGTCGGCTTCCGATTCACAGGAGTTAAGTCTCTCTCTTCAAAGCTATTGAAATTGTCAGCCTAGCTGTAAAAATACGTATTTAGCGGTTGCTAAATATTTATGTGTTTTTAACGAACTGTGTCATATTCAAAACACAGGCTCCAGCAGTGTTTTAGTCAAGTCGGCTTCCGATTTACAGGAGTTAAGTCTCTCTCTTCAAAGCTACTGAAATTGACAGCCTAGCTGTGAAAATACGTATTTAGCGGTTGCTAAATATTTATGTGTTTTTAACGAATTGTGTCAGATTAAAAACACAGTCACCGGCAGTGTTTTAGTGAAGTCGGCTTCCGATTCACAAGAGTTAAGTCTCTCTCTTCAAAGCTACTGAAATTGACAGCCTAGCTGTGAAAATACGTATTTAGCGGTTGCTAAATATTTATGTATTTTTAACGAATTGTGTCAGATTCAAAACACAGGCTCCAGCAGTGTTTTAGTAAATCAGGCTTCCCATTTACAGGAGTTAAGTCTCTCTCTTCAAAGCTACTGAAATTGACAGCCTAGCTGTGGAAATACGTATTTAGCGGTTGTTAGATATCTGCGTAGTTAGGAGTTTTTAACGAATTGTGTCAGATTCAAAACTCAGGCTCCAGCAGTGTTTTATTGAAGCCGGCTTCCGATTCACAAGAGTTAAGTCTCTCTCTTCAAAGCTACAAGAATTGGCAGCCTAGCTGTGAAAATACGTATTTAGCGGTTGCTAAATATTTATGTGTTTTTAACGAATTGTGTCAGATTCAAAACACAGGCTCCAGCAGTGTTTTAGTGAAGCCGGCTTCCGATTCACAGGAGTTAAGTCTCTTTCTTCAAAGCTACAGAAATTGACAGCCTAGCTGTGAAAATACGTATTTAGTGGTTGCTAAATATTTATGTGTTTTTAACGAATTGTGTCAGATTCAAAACACAGGCTCCAGCAATGTTTTAGTCAAGTTGGCTTCCGATTCACAGGAGTTAAGTCTCTCTCTTCAAAGCTACTGAAATTGACAGCCTAGTTGTGAAAATACGTATTTAGCGGTTGCTAAATATTTATGTCTTTTAACGAATTGTGTCAGATTCAAAACACAGGCTCCAGCAGTGTTTTAGTTAAGTCGGCTTCCGATTCACAGGAGTTAAGTCTCTCTCTTCAAAGCTACTGAAATTGACAGCCTAGCTGTGAAAATACGTATTTAGCGGTTGCTAAATATTTATGTGTTTTTAACGAATTGTGTCAGATTCAAAACACAGGCTCCAGCAGTGTTTTAGTGAAGTCGGCTTCCGATTCACAGGAGTTAAGTCTCTTTTTTCAAAGCGTACTGAAATTGACAGCCTAGCTGTGAAAATACGTATTTAGCGGTTGCTAAATATTTATGTGTTTTTAACGAATTGTGTCAGATTCAAAACACAGGCTCCAGCAGTGTTTTAGTGAAGTCGGCTTCCGATTCACAGGAGTTAAGTCTCTTTTTTCAAAGCGTACTGAAATTGACAGCCTAGCTGTGAAAATACGTATTTAGCGGTTGCTAAATATTTATGTGTTTTTAACGAATTGTGTCAGATTCAAAACACAGGCTCCAGCAGTGTTTTAGTGAAGCCGGCTTCCGATTCACAGGAGTTAAGTCTCTTTCTTCAAAGCTACAGAAATTGACAGCCTAGCTGTGAAAATACGTATTTAGTGGTTGCTAAATTTTATGTGTTTTTAACGAATTGTGTCAGATTCAAAACACAGGCTCCAGCAATGTTTTAGTCAAGTTGGCTTCCGATTCACAGGAGTTAAGTCTCTCTCTTCAAAGCTACTGAAATTGACAGCCTAGTTGTGAAAATACGTATTTAGCGGTTGCTAAATATTTATGTCTTTTAACGAATTGTGTCAGATTCAAAACACAGGCTCCAGCAGTGTTTTAGTTAAGTCGGCTTCCGATTCACAGGAGTTAAGTCTCTCTCTTCAAAGCTACTGAAATTGACAGCCTAGCTGTGAAAATACGTATTTAGCGGTTGCTAAATATTTATGTGTTTTTAACGAATTGTGTCAGATTCAAAACACAGGCTCCAGCAGTGTTTTAGTGAAGTCGGCTTCCGATTCACAGGAGTTAAGTCTCTTTTTTCAAAGCGGTACTGAAATTGACAGCCTAGCTGTGAAAATACGTATTTAGCGGTTGCTAAATATTTATGTCTTTTAACGAATTGTGTCAGATTCAAAACACAGGCTCCAGCAGTGTTTTAGTTAAGTCGGCTTCCGATTCACAGGAGTTAAGTCTCTCTCTTCAAAGCTACTGAAATTGACAGCCTAGCTGTGAAAATACGTATTTAGCGGTTGCTAAATATTTATGTGTTTTTAACGAATTGTGTCAGATTCAAAACACAGGCTCCAGCAGTGTTTTAGTGAAGTCGGCTTCCGATTCACAGGAGTTAAGTCTCTTTTTTCAAAGCGTACTGAAATTGACAGCCTAGCTGTGAAAATACGTATTTAGCGGTTGCTAAATATTTATGTGTTTTTAACGAATTGTGTCAGATTCAAAACACAGGCTCCAGCAGTGTTTTAGTGAAGTGGGCTTCCGATTCACAGGAGTTAAGTCTCTCTCTTCATAGCTACTGAAATTGACAGCCTAGCTGTTAAAATACGTATTTAGCGGTTGCTAAATGATTATGTGTTTTTAACGAATTGTGTCAGATTCAAAACACAGGCTCCAGCAGTGTTTTAGTGAAGTCGGCTTCCGATTCACAGAAGTTAAGTCTCTCTCTTCAAAGCTACTGAAAGTGACAGCCTAGCTGTGAAACTACGTATTTAGCGGTTGCTAAATAGTTATGTGTTTTTAACGAATTGTGTCAGATTCAAAACACAGGCTCCAGCAGTGTTTTAGTAAAGTCGGCTTCCGATTCACAGGAGTTAAGTCCCTCTCTTCAAAGCTACTGAAATTGACAGCCTAGCTGTGGAAATACGTATTTAGCGGTTGTTAAATATTTATGTGGTTAGGAGTTTTTAATGAATTGTATCAGATTCAAACCACAGGTTTCAACATGGTTTTAGTTAAGATGGCTTCCCAGTCTCTCTTCAAGGCTACTTAAGATGATAGCTTAGCTGTCGAAATACGTATTTAGCGGTTGTTAAATATTTATGTGGTTAGGGGTTTTTAACGAATTGTGTCAGATTCAAAACACAGGCTCCAGCAGTGTTTTAGTGAAGTTGGCTTCCGGTTCACAGGAGTTATGTCTCTCTCTTCAAAGCTACTGAAATTGACAGCCTAGCTGTGGAAATACGTATTTAGCGGTTGTTAAATATTTATGTGGTTAGGGATTTTTAACGAATTGTGTCAGATTCAAAACACAGCCTCCACCAGTGTTTTAGTTAAGTTGGCTTCCGATTCACAGGAGTTAAGTCTCTCTCTTCAAAGCTACTGAAATTGACAGCCTAGCAGTGAAAATACGTATTTAACGGTTGTTAGATATTTATGTGTTTTTAACGAATTGTGTCAGATTCAAAACACAGGCTCCAGCAATGTTTTAGTTAAGTTGGCTTCCAGTTCACAGTAGTTAAGTCTCTCTCTTCAAAGCTATTGAAATTGACAGTCTAGCTGTGGAAATATGTATTTAGCGGTTGCTAAATATTTATGTGGTTAGGGGTTTTTAACTAATTGTGTCAGATTCAAACCACAGGTTTCAACATGGTTTTAGTTAAGATGGCTTCCCAGTGGAAGGAGCTAAGTCTCTCTCGTCAAGGCTACTTAAGATGATAGCTTAGCTGTCGAAATACGTATTTAGCGGTTGTTAAATATTTATGTGGTTAACGGTTTTTAACGAATTGTGTCAGGTTCAAAACACAGGTACCAGAAGTTTTTTAGTCAAGTTGGCTTCTGGTACACAGGAATTAAGTCTCTCGCTTCAAAGCTACTGAAATTGACAGCCTAGCTGTCGGAATACGTATTTAGCGGTTGTTAGATATCTGCGTAGTTAGGAGTTTTTAACGAATTGTGTCAAATTCAAAACACAGGCTCTAGCAGTGTTTTAGTCAAGTTGGCTGCTAGTTCACAGGAGTTAAGTCTCTCTCTTCAAAGCTACTGGAATTGACAGCCTAGCTGTAGAAATACGTATTTAGCGGTTGCTAAATATTTATGTGTTTTTAACGAATTGTGTCAGTTTCAAAACACAGGGTCCAGCAGAATTTTAGTTAAGTTGGTTTCAGATTCACAGGAGTTAAGTCTTTCTCTTCAAAGCTACAGAAATTGGCAGCCTAGCTGTGAAAATACGTATTTAGCGGTTGCTAAATATTTATGTGTTTTTAACGAATTGTGTCAGATTCAAAACACAGGCTTCGGCAGTGTTTTAGTGAAGTCGGCTTCCGATTCACAAAAGCTAAATCTCTCTCTTCAAAGCTACTGAAATTGACAGCCTAGCTGTGAAAATACGTATTTAGCGGTTGCTAAATATTTATGTGTTTTTAACGAATTGTGTCAGATTCAAAACACAGGCTCCAGCAGTGTTTTAGTGAAGCCGGCTTCCGATTCACAGGAGTTAAGTCTCTCTCTTCAAAGCTACTGAAATTGACAGCCTAGCTGTGGAAATACGTATTTAGCGGTTGTTAGATATCTGCGTAGTTAGGAGTTTTTAACGAATTGTGTCAGATTCAAACCACAGGCTCCAGCAGTGTTTTAGTAAAGCCGGCTTCCGATTCACAAGAGTTAAGTTTCTCTCTTCAAAGCTACTGAAATTGACAGCCTAGCTGTGAAAATACGTATTTAGCGATTGCTAAATATTTATGTGTGTTTAACGAATTGAGTCAGATTAAAAACACAGGCTCCGGCAGTGTTTTAGTGAAGTCGGCTTCCGATTCACAAGAGTTAAGTCTCTCTCTTCAAAGCTACTGAAATTGACAGCCTAGCTGTGAAAATACGTATTTAGCGGTTGCTAAATATTTATGTGTTTTTAACGAATTGTGTCAGATTCAAAACACAAGCTCCAGCAGTGTTTTAGTGAAGCCGGCTTCCGATTCACAGGAGTTAAGTCTCTCTCTTCAAAGCTACTGAAATTGACAGCCTAGCTGTGGAAATACGTATTTAGCGGTTGCTAAATATTTATGTGTTTTTAACGAATTGTGTCAGATTCAAAACATAGGCTCCAGCAGAGTTTTAGTTAAGTTGGCTTCCGATTCACAGGAGTTAAGTCTTTCTCTTCAAAGCTACAGAAATTGTAAGCCTAGCTGTGAAAATACGTATTTAGCGGTTGCTAAATATTTATGTGATTTTAACGAATTGTGTCAGATTAAAAACACAGGCTCCAGCAGTGTTTTAGTAAAGTCGGCTTCCGATTTACAAGCGTTAAGTCTCTTTCTTTAAAGCTACTGAAATTGACAGCCTAGCTGTAAAGATACGTATTTAGCGGTTGCTAAACGTTTATGTGTTTTTAACGAATTGTGTCAGATCCAAGACACAAGCTCCAGCAGTGTTTTAGTCAAGTTGACTGCCAGTTCACCGGTGTTAAGTCTCTCTCTTCAAAGCTACTGAAATTGACAGCCTAGCTGTGGAAATACGTATTTAGCGGTTGTTCGATATCTGCGTAGTTAGCAGTTTTTAACGAATTGTGTCAGATTCAAAACACAGGCTCCAGCAGTGTTTTAGTGAAGCCGGCTTCCGATTCACAAGAGTTAAGTCTCTCTCTTCAAAGCTACAGAAATTGACAGCCTAACTGTGAAAATACGTATTTAGCGGATGCTAAATATTTATGTGTTTTTATCGAATTGTGCCAGATTCAAAACACAGGCTCCAGCAGTGTTTTAGTGAAGCCGGCTTCCGATTCACAGGAGTTAAGTCTCTCTCTTCAAAGCTACAGAAATTGACAGCCTAGCTGTGAAAATACGTATTTAGCGGTTGCTAATCATTTATGTGTTTTTAACGAATTGTGTCAGATTCAAAACACAGGCTGCAGCAGTGTTTTAGTTAAGTCGGCTTCCGATTCACAGGAGTTAAGTTTCTCTTTTCAAAGCTACTGAAATTGACAGCCTAGCTGGGAAAATACGTATTTAGCGGTTGCTAAATATTTATGTGGTTAGGGGTTTTTAACGAATTGTGTCAGATTCAAAACACAGGCTCCAACAGAGTTTTAGTGAAGTCGGCTTCCGATGCACAGGAGTTAAGTCTCTCTCTTCAAAGCTACTGAAATTGACAGCCTAACTGTGAAAATACGTATTTAGCGGTTGCTAATCATTTATGTGTTTTCAACGAATTGTGTCAGATTCAAAACACAGGCTCCAGCAGTGTTTTAGTGAAGCCGGCTTCCGATTCACAGGAGTTAAGTCTCTCTCTTCAAAGCTACTGAAATTGACAGCCTAACTGTGTAAATACGTATTTAGCGGTTGCTAATCATTTATGTGTTTTCAACGAATTGTGTCAGATTCAAAACACAGGCTCCAGCAGTGTTTTAGTTAAGTCGGCTTCCGATTCACAGGAGTTAAGTCTCTCTCTTCAAAGCTACTGAAATTGACAGCCTAGCTGTGAAAATACGTATTTAGCGGTTGCTAAATATTTATATGTTTTTAACGAATTGTGTCAGATTAAAAACACAGGCTCCGGCAGTGTTTTAGTGAAGTCGGCTTCCGATTCACAAGAGTTAAGTCTCTCTCTTCAAAGCTACTGAAATTGACAGCCTAGCTGTGAAAATACGTATTTAGCGGTTGCTAAATATTTATGTATTTTTAACGAATTGTGTCAGATTCAAAACACAGGCTCCAGCAGTGTTTTAGTAAATCAGGCTTCCGATTCACAGGAGTTAAGTCTCTCTCTTCAAAGCTACTGAAATTGACAGCCTAGCTGTGGAAATACGTATTTAGCGGTTGTTAGATATCTGCGTAGTTAGGAGTTTTTAACGAATTGTGTCAGATTCAAAACTCAGGCTCCAGCAGTGTTTTAGTGAAGCCGGCTTCCGATTCACAAGAGTTAAGTCTCTCTCTTCAAAGCTACAGGAATTGGCAGCCTAGCTGTGAAAATACGTATTTAGCGGTTGCTAAATATTTATGTGTTTTTAACGAATTGTGTCATATTCAAAACACAGGCTCCAGCAGTGTTTTAGTGAAGCCGGCTTCCGATTCACAGGAGTTAAGTCTCTTTCTTCAAAGCTACAGAAATTGACAGCCTAGCTGTGAAAATACGTATTTAGTGGTTGCTAAATATTTATGTGTTTTTAACGAATTGTGTCAGATTCAAAACACAGGCTCCAGCAATGTTTTAGTCAAGTTGGCTTCCGATTCACAGGAGTTAAGTCTCTCTCTTCAAAGCTACTGAAATTGACAGCCTAGTTGTGAAAATACGTATTTAGCGGTTGCTAAATATTTATGTCTTTTAACGAATTGTGTCAGATTCAAAACACAGGCTCCAGCAGTGTTTTAGTTAAGTCGGCTTCCGATTCACAGGAGTTAAGTCTCTCTCTTCAAAGCTACTGAAATTGACAGCCTAGCTGTTAAAATACGTATTTAGCGGTTGCTAAATATTTATGTGTTTTTAACGAATTGTGTCAGATTCGAAACACAGGCTCCAGCAGTGTTTTAGTGAAGTTGGCTTCCGATTCACAGGAGTTAAGTGTCTTTTTTCAAAGCGTACTGAAATTGACAGCCTAGCTGTGGAAATACGTATTTAGCGGTTGCTAAATGTTTATGTGTTTTTAACGAATTGTGTCAGATTCAAAACACAGGCTCCAGCAGTGTTTTAGTGAAGTTGGCTTCCGATTCACAGGAGTTAAGTCTCTTTTTTCAAAGCGTACTGAAATTGACAGCCTAGCTGTGGAAATACGTATTTAGCGGTTGCTAAATATTTATGTGTTTTTAACGAATTGTGTCAGATTCAAAACACAGGCTCCAGCAGTGTTTTAGTTAAGTCGGCTTCCGATTCAGAGGAGTTAAGTCTCTCTCTTCAAAGCTACTGAAATTGACAGCCTAGCTGTGAAAATACGTATTTAGCGGTTGCTAAATATTTATGTGTTTTTAACGAATTGTGTCAGATTCAAAACACAGGCTCCAGCAGTGTTTTAGTGAAGTTGGCTTCCGATTCACAGGAGTTAAGTCTCTTTTTTCAAAGCGTACTGAAATTGACAGCCTAGCTGTGGAAATACGTATTTAGCGGTTGCTAAATATTTATGTGTTTTTAACGAATTGTGTAAGATTCAAAACACAGGCTCCATCAGTGTTTTAGTGAAGTCGGCTTCCGATTCACAGGAGTTAAGTCTCTCTCTTCAAAGCTACTGAAATTGACAGCCTAGCTGTTAAAATACGTATTAAGCGGTTGCTAAATGATTATGTGTTTTTAACGAATTGTGTCAGATTCAAGACACAGGCTCCAGCAGTGTTTTAGTGAAGTCGGCTTCCGATTCACAGGAGTTAAGTCTCTCTCTTCAAAGCTACTGAAAGTGACAGCCTAGCTGTGAAAATACGTATTTAGCGGTTGCTAAATATTTATGTGTTTTTAACGAATTGTGTCAGATGCAAAACACAGGCTCCAGCAGTGTTTTAGTGAAGTCGGCTTCCGATTCACAGGAGTTAAGTCCCTCTCTTCAAAGCTACTGAAATTGACAGCCTAGCTGTGGAAATACGTATTTAGCGGTTGTTAAATATTTATGTGGTTAGGAGATTTAATGAATTGTATCAGATTCAAACCACAGGTTTCAACATGGTTTTAGTTAAGATGGCTTCCCAGTCTCTCTTCAAGGCTACTTAAGATGATAGCTTAGCTGTCGAAATACGTATTTAGCGGTTGTTAAATATTTATGTGGTTAGGGGTTTTTAACGAATTGTGTCAGATTCAAAACACAGGCTCCAGCAGTGTTTTAGTGAAGTTGGCTTCCGGTTCACAGGAGTTAAGTCTCTCTCTTCAAAGCTACTGAAATTGACAGCCTAGCTGTGGAAATACGTATTTAGCGGTTGTTAAATATTTATGTGGTTAGGGATTTTTAACGAATTGTGTCAGATTCAAAACACAGCCTCCACCAGTGTTTTAGTTAAGTTGGCTTCCGATTCACAGGAGTTAAGTCTCTCTCTTCAAAGCTACTGAAATTGACAGCCTAGCAGTGAAAATACGTATTTAACGGTTGTTAGATATTTATGTGTTTTTAACGAATTGTGTCAGATTCAAAACACAGGCTCCAGCAATGTTTTAGTTAAGTTGGCTTCCAGTTCACAGTAGTTAAGTCTCTCTCTTCAAAGCTATTGAAATTGACAGTCTAGCTGTGGAAATATGTATTTAGCGGTTGCTAAATATTTATGTGGTTAGGGGTTTTTAACTAATTGTGTCAGATTCAAACCACAGGTTTCAACATGGTTTTAGTTAAGATGGCTTCCCAGTGGAAAGAGCTAAGTCTCTCTCGTCAAGGCTACTTAAGATGATAGCTTAGCTGTCGAAATACGTATTTAGCGGTTGTTAAATATTTATGTGGTTAGCGGTTTTTAACGAATTGTGTCAGGTTCAAAACACAGGTACCAGAAGTTTTTTAGTCAAGTTGGCTTCTGGTACACAGGAATTAAGTCTCTCGCTTCAAAGCTACTGAAATTGACAGCCTAGCTGTCGGAATACGTATTTAGCGGTTGTTAGATATCTGCGTAGTTAGGAGTTTTTAACGAATTGTGTCAAATTCAAAACACAGGCTCTAGCAGTGTTTTAGTCAAGTTGGCTGCTAGTTCACAGGAGTTAAGTCTCTCTCTTCAAAGCTACTGGAATTGACAGCCTAGCTGTAG
Organism: Agriotes lineatus; assembly: GCA_940337035.1. Lineage (NCBI taxonomy): Eukaryota > Metazoa > Arthropoda > Insecta > Coleoptera > Elateridae > Agriotes > Agriotes lineatus. The sequence continues at coordinate 18,788 of CALNHX010001063.1, forward strand.
AAATACGTATTTAGCGGTTGCTAAATATTTATGTGTTTTTAACGAATTGTGTCAGTTTCAAAACACAGGGTCCAGCAGAATTTTAGTTAAGTTGGCTTCAGATTCACAGGAGTTAAGTCTTTCTCTTCAAAGCTACAGAAATTGGCAGCCTACCTGTGAAAATACGTATTTAGCGGTTGCTAAATATTTATGTGTTTTTAACGAATTGTGTCAGATTAAAAACACAGGCTTCGGCAGTGTTTTAGTGAAGTCGGCTTCCGATTCACAAGAGCTAAATCTCTCTCTTCAAAGCTACTGAAATTGACAGCCTAGCTGTGAAAATACGTATTTAGCGGTTGCTAAATATTTATGTGTTTTTAACGAATTGTGTCAGATTCAAAACACAGGCTCCAGCAGTGTTTTAGTGAAGCCGGCTTCCGATTCACAGGAGTTAAGTCTCTCTCTTCAAAGCTACTGAAATTGACAGCCTAGCTGTGGAAATACGTATTTAGCGGTTGTTAGATATCTGCGTAGTTAGGAGTTTTTAACGAATTGTGTCAGATTCAAACCACAGGCTCCAGCAGTGTTTTAGTGAAGCCGGCTTCCGATTCACAGGAGTTAAGTCTCTCTCTTCAAAGCTACTGAAATTGACAGCCTAGCTGTGGAAATACGTATTTAGCGGTTGCTAAATATTTATGTGTTTATAACGAATTGTGTCAGATTCAAAACATAGGCTCCAGCAGAGTTTTAGTTAAGTTGGCTTCCGATTCACAGGAGTTAAGTCTTTCTCTTCAAAGCTACAGAAATTGACAGCCTAGCTGTAAAAATACGTATTTAGCGGTTGCTAAATATTTATGTGATTTTAACGAATTGTGTCAGATTAAAAACACAGGCTCCAGCAGTGTTTTAGTGAAGTCGGCTTCCGATTTACAAGAGTTAAGTCTCTTTCTTTAAAGCTACTGAAATTGACAGCCTAGCTGTAAAGATACGTATTTAGCGGTTGCTAAACGTTTATGTGTTTTTAACGAATTGTGTCAGATCCAAGACACAAGCTCCAGCATTGTTTTAGTCAAGTTGACTGCCAGTTCACCGGTGTTAAGTCTCTCTCTTCAAAGCTACTGAAATTGACAGCCTAGCTGTGGAAATACGTATTTAGCGGTTGTTAGATATCTGCGTAGTTAGCAGTTTTTAACGAATTGTGTCAGATTCAAAACACAGGCTCCAGCAGTGTTTTAGTGAAGCCGGCTTCCGATTCACAGGAGTTAAGTCTCTCTCTTCAAAGCTACAGAAATTGACAGCCTAGCTGTGAAAATACGTATTTAGCGGTTGCTAATCATTTATGTGCTTTTAACGAATTGTGTCAGATTCAAAACACAGACTCCAACAGTGTTTTAGTGAAGCCGGCTTCCGATTCACAGGAGTTAAGTCTCTCTCTTCAAAGCTACAGAAATTGACAGCCTAGCTGTGAAAATACGTATTTAGCGGTTGCTAATCATTTATGTGCTTTTAACGAATTGTGTCAGATTCAAAACACAGGCTCCAACAGTGTTTTAGTTAAGTCGGCTTCCGATTCACAGGAGTTAAGTCTCTCTTTTCAAAGCTACTGAAATTGACAGCCTAGCTGTGAAAATACGTATTTAGCGGTTGCTAAATATTTATGTGGGTAGGGGATTTTAACGAATTGTGTCAGATTCAAAACACAGGCTCCAGCAGAGTTTTAGTGAAGTCGGCTTCCGATGCACAGGAGTTAAGTCTCTCTCTTCAAAGCTACTGAAATTGACAACCTAACTGTGAAAATACGTATTTAACGGTTGCTAATCATTTATGTGTTTTTAAAGAATTGTGTCAGATTCAAAACACAGGCTCCAGCAGTGTTTTAGTGAAACCGGCTTCCGATTCACAGGAGTTAAGTCTCTCTTTTCAAAGCTACTGAAATTGACAGCCTAGCTGTGAAAATACGTATTTAGCGGTTGCTAAATATTTATGTGTTTTTAACGAATTGTGTCAGATTCAAAACACAGGCTCCAACAATGATTTAGTCAAGTTGGCTTCCGATTCACAAAAGATATGTCTCTCTCTTCAAAGCTATTGAAATTGTCAGCCTAGCTGTGAAAATACGTATTTAGCGGTTGCTAAATATTTATGTGTTTTTAACGAACTGTGTCAGATTCAAAACACAGGCTCCAGCAGTGTTTTAGTTAAGTCGGCTTTCGATTCACAGGAGTTAAGTGTCTCTCTTCAAAGCTACTAAAATTGACAGCCTAGCTGTGAAAATACATATTTAGCGGTTGCTAAATATTTATGTGTTTTTAACGAATTGTGTCAGATTAAAAACACAGGCTCCAGCAGTGTTTTAGTCAAGTCGGCTTCCGATTTACAGGAGTTAAGTCTCTCTCTTCAAAGCTACTGAAATTGACAGCCTAGCTGTGAAAATACGTATTTAGCGGTTGCTAAATATTTATGTGTTTTTAACGAATTGTGTCAGATTCAAAAGACAGGCTCTAGCAGAGTTTTAGTAAAGTTGGCTTCCGATTCACAAGAGTTAAGTCTTTCTCTTCAAAGCTACAGAAATTGACAGCCTAGCTGTGAAAATACGTATTTAGCGGTTGTTAAATATTTATGTGGTTAGGAGTTTTTAACTAATTGTTTCAGATTCAAACCACAGGTTTCAACTTGGTTTTAGTTAAGATGGCTTCCCAGTCTTTCTTCAAGGCTACTTAAGATGATAGCTTAGCTGTCGAAATACGTATTTAGCGGTTGTTAGATATTTATGTGGTTAGGGGTTTTTAACGAATTGTGTCAGATTCAAAACACAGGCTCCAGCAGTGTTTTAGTGAAGTTGGCTTCCGGTTCACAGGAGTTAAGTCTCTCTCTTCAAAACTACTGAAATTGACAGCCTAGCTGTGGAAATACGTATTTAGCGGTTGCTAAATAGTTATGTGTTTTTAACGAATTGTGTCAGATTCAAAACACAGGCTCCGGCAGTGTTTTAGTGAAGTCGGCTTCCGATTCACAAGAGTTAGGTCTCTCTCTTCAAAGCTACAGAAATTGACAGCCTAGCTGTGAAAATACGTATATAGCGGTTGCTAAATAATTATGTGTTTTTAACGAATTGTGTCAGATTCAAAACACAGGTTGCAGCAGTGTTTTAGTGAAGCCGGCTTCCGATTCACAGAAGTTAAGTCTCTCTCTTCAGCGCTACTGAAATTGACAGCCTAGCTGTGGCAATACGTATTTAGCGGTTGCTAAATATTTATGTGTTTTTAACGAATTGTGTCAGATTCAAAACACAGGCTCCAGCAGAGTTTTAGTTAAGTTGGCTTCCGATTCACAGGAGTTAAGTCTTTCTCTTCAAAACTACAGAAATTGACAGCCTAGCTGTGAAAATACGTATTTAGCGGTTGCTAAATATTTATCGGTTTTTAACGAAATGTGTCAGATTAAAAACACAGGCTCCAGCAGTGTTTTAGTGAAGTCGGCTTCCGATTCACAAGAGTTAAGTCTCTTTCTTCAAAGCTACTGAAATTGACAGCCTAGCTGTGAAAATACGTATTTAGCGGTTGCTAAATATTTATGTGTTTTTAACGAATTGTGTCAGATTCAAAACACAGGCTCCAGCAGTGTTTTAGTGAAGCCGGCTACCGATTCACAGGAGTTAAGTCTCTCTCTTCAAAGCTACAGAAATTGACAGCCTAGCTGTGAAAATACGTATTTAGCGGATGCTAAATATTTATGTGTTTTTAACGAATTGTGCCAGATTCAAAACACAGGCTCCAGCAGTGTTTTAGTGAAGCCGGCTTCCGATTCACAGGAGTTAAGTCTCTCTCTTCAAAGCTACAGAAATTGACAGCCTAGCTGTGAAAATACGTATTTAGCGGATGCTAAATATTTATGTGTTTTTAACGAATTGTGCCAGATTCAAAACACAGGCTCCAGCAGTGTTTTAGTGAAGTCGGCTTCCGATTCACAGGAGTTAAGTCGCTCTCTTCAAAGCTACTGAAATTGACAGCCTAGCTGTGAAAATACGTATTTAGCGGTTGCTAAATATTTATGTGTTTTTAACGAATTGTGTCAGATTCAAAACACAGGCTTCAGCAGTGTTTTAGTGAAGTCGGCTTCCGATTCACAGGAGTTAAGTCCCTCTCTTCAAAGCTACTGAAATTGACAGCCTAGCTGTGGAAATACGTATTTAGCGGTTGTTAAATATTTATGTGGTTAGAAGTTTTTAATGAATTGTATCAGATTCAAACCACAGGTTTCAACATGGTTTTAAGTAAGATGGCTTCCCAGTCTCTCTTCAAAGCTACTTAAGATGATAGCTTAGCTGTCGAAATACGTATTTAGCGGTTGTTAGATATTTATGTGGTTAGGGGTTTTTAACGAATTGTGTCAGATTCAAAACACAGGCTCTAGCAGTGTTTTAGTGAAGTTGGCTTCCGGTTCACAGGAGTTAAGTCTCTCTCTTCAAAGCTACTGAAATTGACAGCCTAGCTGTGGAAATACGTATTTAGCGGTTGTTAAATATTTATGTGGTTAGGGGTTTTTAACGAATTGTGTCAGATTCAAAACACAGCCTCCACCAGTTTTTTAGTTAAGTTGGCTTCCGATTCACAGGAGTTAAGTCTCTCTCTTTAAAGCTACTGAAATTGACAGCCTAGCAGTGAAAATACGTATTTAACGGTTGTTAGATATTTATGTGTTTTTAACGAATTGTGTCAGATTCAAAACACAGGCTCCAGCAATGTTTTAGTTAAGTTGGCTTCCAGTTCACAGTAGTTAAGTCTCTCTCTTCAAAGCTATTGAAATTGACAGTCTAGCTGTGGAAATATGTATTTAGCGGTTGCTAAGTATTTATGTGGTTAGGGGTTTTTAACTAATTGTGTCAGATTCAAACCACAGGTTTCAACATGGTTTTAGTTAAGATGGTTTCCCAGTGGAAGGAGCTAAGTCTCTCTCGTCAAGGCTACTTAAGATGATAGCTTAGCTGTCGAAATACGTATTTAGCGGTTGTTAAATATTTATGTGGTTAGCGGTTTTTAACGAATTGTGTCAGGTTCAAAACACAGGTACCAGCAGTTTTTTAGTCAAGTTGGCTTCTGGTACGCAGGAATTAAGTCTCTCGCTTCAAAGCTACTGAAATTGACAGCCTAGCTGTCGGAATACGTATTTAGCGGTTGTTAGATATCTGCGTAGTTAGGAGTTTTTAACGAATTGTGTCAAATTCAAAACACAGGCTCTAGCAGTGTTTTAGTCAAGTTGGCTGCCAGTTCACAGGAGTTAAGTCTCTCTCTTCAAAGCTACTGGAATTGACAGCCTAGCTGTAGAAATACGTATTTAGCGGTTGTTAGATATCTGCGTAGTTAGGAGTTTTTAACGAATTGTGTCAGATTCAAAACACAGGCTTCAGCAGTGTTTTAGTGAAGCCGGCTTCCGATTCACAGGAGTTAAATCTCTCTCTTCAAAGCTACAGAAATTGACAGCCTAGCTGTGAAAATACGTATTTAGCGGATGCTAAATATTTATGTGTTTTTAACGAATTGTGCCAGATTCAAAACACAGGCTCCAGCAGTGTTTTAGTGAAGCCGGCTTCCGATTCACAGGAGTTAAGTCTCTCTCTTCAAAGCTACAGAAATTGACAGCCTAGCTGTGAAAATACGTATTTAGCGGATGCTAAATATTTATGTGTTTTTAACGAATTGTGCCAGATTCAAAACACAGGCTCCAGCAGTGTTTTAGTGAAGTCGGCTTCCGATTCACAGGAGTTAAGTCGCTCTCTTCAAAGCTACTGAAATTGACAGCCTAGCTGTGAAAATACGTATTTAGCGGTTGCTAAATATTTATGTGTTTTTAACGAATTGTGTCAGATTCAAAACACAGGCTTCAGCAGTGTTTTAGTGAAGTCGGCTTCCGATTCACAGGAGTTAAGTCCCTCTCTTCAAAGCTACTGAAATTGACAGCCTAGCTGTGGAAATACGTATTTAGCGGTTGTTAAATATTTATGTGGTTAGAAGTTTTTAATGAATTGTATCAGATTCAAACCACAGGTTTCAACATGGTTTTAAGTAAGATGGCTTCCCAGTCTCTCTTCAAAGCTACTTAAGATGATAGCTTAGCTGTCGAAATACGTATTTAGCGGTTGTTAGATATTTATGTGGTTAGGGGTTTTTAACGAATTGTGTCAGATTCAAAACACAGGCTCTAGCAGTGTTTTAGTGAAGTTGGCTTCCGGTTCACAGGAGTTAAGTCTCTCTCTTCAAAGCTACTGAAATTGACAGCCTAGCTGTGGAAATACGTATTTAGCGGTTGTTAAATATTTATGTGGTTAGGGGTTTTTAACGAATTGTGTCAGATTCAAAACACAGCCTCCACCAGTTTTTTAGTTAAGTTGGCTTCCGATTCACAGGAGTTAAGTCTCTCTCTTTAAAGCTACTGAAATTGACAGCCTAGCAGTGAAAATACGTATTTAACGGTTGTTAGATATTTATGTGTTTTTAACGAATTGTGTCAGATTCAAAACACAGGCTCCAGCAATGTTTTAGTTAAGTTGGCTTCCAGTTCACAGTAGTTAAGTCTCTCTCTTCAAAGCTATTGAAATTGACAGTCTAGCTGTGGAAATATGTATTTAGCGGTTGCTAAGTATTTATGTGGTTAGGGGTTTTTAACTAATTGTGTCAGATTCAAACCACAGGTTTCAACATGGTTTTAGTTAAGATGGTTTCCCAGTGGAAGGAGCTAAGTCTCTCTCGTCAAGGCTACTTAAGATGATAGCTTAGCTGTCGAAATACGTATTTAGCGGTTGTTAAATATTTATGTGGTTAGCGGTTTTTAACGAATTGTGTCAGGTTCAAAACACAGGTACCAGCAGTTTTTTAGTCAAGTTGGCTTCTGGTACGCAGGAATTAAGTCTCTCGCTTCAAAGCTACTGAAATTGACAGCCTAGCTGTCGGAATACGTATTTAGCGGTTGTTAGATATCTGCGTAGTTAGGAGTTTTTAACGAATTGTGTCAAATTCAAAACACAGGCTCTAGCAGTGTTTTAGTCAAGTTGGCTGCCAGTTCACAGGAGTTAAGTCTCTCTCTTCAAAGCTACTGGAATTGACAGCCTAGCTGTAGAAATACGTATTTAGCGGTTGTTAGATATCTGCGTAGTTAGGAGTTTTTAACGAATTGTGTCAGATTCAAAACACAGGCTTCAGCAGTGTTTTAGTGAAGCCGGCTTCCGATTCACAGGAGTTAAATCTCTCTCTTCAAAGCTACTGAAATTGACAGCCTAGCTGTGAAAATACGTATTTAGCGGTTGCTAAATATTTATGTGTTTTTAACGAATTGTGTCAGATTCAAAACACAGGTTGCAGCAGTGTTTTAGTGAAGCCGGCTTCCGATTCACAGAAGTTAAGTCTCTCTCTTCAGCGCTTCTGAAATTGACAGCCTAGCTGTGGAAATACGTATTTAGCGGTTGCTAAATATTTATGTGTTTTTAACGAATTGTGTCAGATTCAAAACACAGGCTCCAGCAGAGTTTTAGTTAAGTTGGCTTCCGATTCACAGGAGTTAAGTCTTTCTCTTCAAAACTACAGAAATTGACAGCCTAGCTGTGAAAATACGTATTTAGCGGTTGCTAAATATTTATGTGTTTTTAACGAAATGTGTCAGATTAAAAACACAGGCTCCAGCAGTGTTTTAGTGAAGTCGGCTTCCGATTCACAAGAGTAAGTCTCTTTCTTCAAAGCTACTGAAATTGACAGCCTAGCTGTGAAAATACGTATTTAGCGGTTGCTAAATATTTATGTGTTTTTAACGAATTGTGTCAGATTCAAAACACAGGCTCCAGCAGTGTTTTAGTGAAGCCGGCTACCGATTCACAGGAGTTAAGTCTCTCTCTTCAAAGCTACAGAAATTGACAGCCTAGCTGTGAAAATACGTATTTAGCGGATGCTAAATATTTATGTGTTTTTAACGAATTGTGCCAGATTCAAAACACAGGCTCCAGCAGTGTTTTAGTGAAGCCGGCTTCCGATTCACAGGAGTTAAGTCTCTCTCTTCAAAGCTACTGAAATTGACAGCCTAGCTGTGGAAATACGTATTTAGCGGTTGTTAGATATCTGCGTAGTTAGCAGTTTTTAACGAATTGTGTCAGATTCAAAACACAGGCTCCAGCAGTGTTTTAGTGAAGCCGGCTTCCGATTTACAGGAGTTAAGTCTCTCTCTTCAAAGCTACTGAAATTGACAGCCTAGCTGTGAAAATACGTATTTAGCGGATGCTAGATATTTATGTGTTTTTAACGAATTGTGCCAGATTCAAAACACAGACTCCAGCAGTGTTTTAGTGAAGCCGGCTTCCGATTCACAGGAGTTAAGTCTCTCTCTTCAAAGCTACAGAAATTGACAGCCTAGCTGTGAAAATACGTATTTAGAGGTTGCTAATCATTTATGTGCTTTTAACGAATTGTGTCAGATTCAAAACACAGGCTCCAGCAGAGTTTTAGTGAAGTCGGCTTCCGATGCACAGGCGTTAAGTCTCTCTCTTCAAAGCTACTGAAATTGACAGCCTAACTGTGAAAATACGTATTTAGCGGTTGCTAATCATTTATGTGTTTTCAACGAATTGTGTCAGATTCAAAACACAGGCTCCAGCAGTGTTTTAGTGAAGCCGGCTTCCGATTCACAGGAGTTAAGTCTCTCTTTTCAAAGCTACTGAAATTGACAGCCTAGCTGTGAAAATACGTATTTAGCGGTTGCTAAATATTTATGTGTTTTTAACGAATTGTGTCAGATTCAAAACACAGGCTCCAACAATGATTTAGTCAAGTTGGCTTCCGATTCACAAAAGATATGTCTCTCTCTTCAAAGCTATTGAAATTGTCAGCCTAGCTGTGAAAATACGTATTTAGCGGTTGCTAAATATTTATGTGTTTTTAACGAACTGTGTCAGATTCAAAACACAGGCTCCAGCAGTGTTTTAGTTAAGCCGGCTTTCGATTCACAGGAGTTAAGTCTCTCTCTTCAAAGCTACTAAAATTGACAGCCTAGCTGTGAAAATACATATTTAGCGGTTGCTAAATATTTATGTGTTTTTAACGAATTGTGTCAGATTAAAAACACAGGCTCCAGCAGTGTTTTAGTCAAGTCGGCTTCCGATTTACAGGAGTTAAGTCTCTCTCTTCAAAGCTACTGAAATTGACAGCCTAACTGTGAAAATACGTATTTAGCGGTTGCTAAATATTTATGTGTTTTTAACGAATTGTGTCAGATTCAAAAGACAGGCTCTAGCAGAGTTTTAGTAAAGTTGCCTTCCGATTCACAAGAGTTAAGTCTTTCTCTTCAAAGCTACAGAAATTGACAGCCTAGCTGTGAAAATACGTATTTAGCGGTTGTTAAATATTTATGTGGTTAGGAGTTTTTAACTAATTGTTTCAGATTCAAACCACAGGTTTCAACTTGGTTTTAGTTAAGATGGCTTCCCAGTCTTTCTTCAAGGCTACTTAAGATGATAGCTTAGCTGTCGAAATACGTATTTAGCGGTTGTTAGATATTTATGTGGTTAGGGGTTTTTAACGAATTGTGTCAGATTCAAAACACAGGCTCCAGCAGTGTTTTAGTGAAGTTGGCTTCCGGTTCACAGGAGTTAAGTCTCTCTCTTCAAAACTACTGAAATTGACAGCCTAGCTGTGGAAATACGTATTTAGCGGTTGCTAAATAGTTATGTGTTTTTAACGAATTGTGTCAGATTCAAAACACAGGCTTCAGCAGAGTTTTAGTTAAGTTGGCTTCCGATTCACAGGAGTTAAGTCTTTCTCTTCAAAGCTACAGAAATTGACAGCCTAGCTGTGAAAATACGTATTTAGCGGTTGCTAAATATTTATGTGTTTTTAACGAACTGTGTCAGATTCAAAACACAGGCTCCGGCAGTGTTTTAGTGAAGTCGGCTTCCGATTCACAAGAGTTAGGTCTCTCTCTTCAAAGCTACAGAAATTGACAGCCTAGCTGTGAAAATACGTATATAGCGGTTGCTAAATAATTATGTGTTTTTAACGAATTGTGTCAGATTCAAAACACAGGTTGCAGCAGTGTTTTAGTGAAGCCGGCTTCCGATTCACAGAAGTTAAGTCTCTCTCTGCAGCGCTACTGAAATTGACAGCCTAGCTGTGGAAATACGTATTTAGCGGTTGCTAAATATTTATGTGTTTTTAACGAATTGTGTCAGATTCAAAACACAGGCTCCAGCAGAGTTTTAGTTAAGTTGGCTTCCGATTCACAGGAGTTAAGTCTTTCTCTTCAAAACTACAGAAATTGACAGCCTAGCTGTGAAAATACGTATTTAGCGGTTGCTAAATATTTATGTGTTTTTAACGAAATGTGTCAGATTAAAAACACAGGCTCCAGCAGTGTTTTAGTGAAGTCGGCTTTCGATTCACAAGAGTTAAGTCTCTTTCTTCAAAGCTACTGAAATTGACAGCCTAGCTGTGAAAATACGTATTTAGCGGTTGCTAAATATTTATGTGTTTTTAATGAACTGTGTCAGATTCAAAACACAGGCTCCAGCAGTGTTTTAGTGAAGCCGGCTACCTATTCACGGGAGTTAAGTCTCTCTCTTCAAAGCTACAGAAATTGACAGCCTAGCTGTGAAAATACGTATTTAGCGGATGCTAAATATTTATGTGTTTTTAACGAATTGTGCCAGATTCAAAACACAGGCTCCAGCAGTGTTTTAGTGAAGCCGGCTTCCGATTTACAGGAGTTAAGTCTCTCTCTTCAAAGCTACAGAAATTGACAGCCTAGCTGTGAAAATACGTATTTAGCGGATGCTAAATATTTATGTGTTTTTAACGAATTGTGCCAGATTCAAAACACAGGCTCCAGCAGTGTTTTAGTGAAGTCGGCTTCCGATTCACAGGAGTTAAGTCGCTCTCTTCAAAGCTACTGAAATTGACAGCCTAGCTGTGAAAATACGTATTTAGCGGTTGCTAAATATTTATGTGTTTTTAACGAATTGTGTCAGATTCAAAACACAGGCTCCAGCAGTGTTTTAGTGAAGTCGGCTTCCGATTCACAGGAGTTAAGTCCCTCTCTTCAAAGCTACTGAAATTGACAGCCTAGCTGTGGAAATACGTATTTAGCGGTTGTTAAATATTTATGTGGTTAGAAGTTTTTAATGAATTGTATCAGATTCAAACCACAGGTTTCAACATGGTTTTAAGTAAGATGGCTTCCCAGTCTCTCTTCAAGGCTACTTAAGATGATAGCTTAGCTGTCGAAATACGTATTTAGCGGTTGTTAGATATTTATGTGGTTAGGGGTTTTTAACGAATTGTGTCAGATTCAAAACACAGGCTCCAGCAGTGTTTTAGTGAAGTTGGCTTCCGGTTCACAGGAGTTAAGTCTCTCTCTTCAAAGCTACTGAAATTGACAGCCTAGCTGTGGAAATACGTATTTAGCGGTTGTTAAATATTTATGTGGTTAGGGGTTTTTAACGAATTGTGTCAGATTCAAAACACAGCCTCCACCAGTTTTTTAGTTAAGTTGGCTTCCGATTCACAGGAGTTAAGTCTCTCTCTTCAAAGCTACTGAAATTGACAGCCTAGCAGTGAAAATACGTATTTAACGGTTGTTAGATATTTATGTGTTTTTAACGAATTGTGTCAGATTCAAAACACAGGCTCCAGCAATGTTTTAGTTAAGTTGGCTTCCAGTTCACAGTAGTTAAGTCTCTCTCTTCAAAGCTATTGAAATTGACAGTCTAGCTGTGGAAATATGTATTTAGCGGTTGCTAAGTATTTATGTGGTTAGGGGTTTTTAACGAATTGTGTCAGATTCAAAACACAGCCTCCACCAGTTTTTTAGTTAAGTTGGCTTCCGATTCACAGGAGTTAAGTCTCTCTCTTCAAAGCTACTGAAATTGACAGCCTAGCAGTGAAAATACGTATTTAACGGTTGTTAGATATTTATGTGTTTTTAACGAATTGTGTCAGATTCAAAACACAGACTCCAGCAGTGTTTTAGTGAAGCCGGCTTCCGATTCACAGGAGTTAAGTCTCTCTCTTCAAAGCTACAGAAATTGACAGCCTAGCTGTGAAAATACGTATTTAGAGGTTGCTAATCATTTATGTGCTTTTAACGAATTGTGTCAGATTCAAAACACAGGCTCCAGCAGAGTTTTAGTGAAGTCGGCTTCCGATGCACAGGAGTTAAGTCTCTCTCTTCAAAGCTACTGAAATTGACAGCCTAACTGTGAAAATACGTATTTAGCGGTTGCTAATCATTTATGTGTTTTCAACGAATTGTGTCAGATTCAAAACACAGGCTCCAGCAGTGTTTTAGTGAAGCCGGCTTCCGATTCACAGGAGTTAAGTCTCTCTTTTCAAAGCTACTGAAATTGACAGCCTAGCTGTGAAAATACGTATTTAGCGGTTGCTAAATATTTATGTGTTTTTAACGAATTGTGTCAGATTCAAAACACAGGCTCCAACAATGATTTAGTCAAGTTGGCTTCCGATTCACAAAAGATATGTCTCTCTCTTCAAAGCTATTGAAATTGTCAGCCTAGCTGTGAAAATACGTATTTAGCGGTTGCTAAATATTTATGTGTTTTTAACGAACTGTGTCAGATTCAAAACACAGGCTCCAGCAGTGTTTTAGTTAAGTCGGCTTTCGATTCACAGGAGTTAAGTCTCTCTCTTCAAAGCTACTAAAATTGACAGCCTAGCTGTGAAAATACATATTTAGCGGTTGCTAAATATTTATGTGTTTTTAACGAATTGTGTCAGATTAAAAACACAGGCTCCAGCAGTGTTTTAGTCAAGTCGGCTTCCGATTTACAGGAGTTAAGTCTCTCTCTTCAAAGCTACTGAAATTGACAGCCTAACTGTGAAAATACGTATTTAGCGGTTGCTAAATATTTATGTGTTTTTAACGAATTGTGTCAGATTCAAAAGACAGGCTCTAGCAGAGTTTTAGTAAAGTTGCCTTCCGATTCACAAGAGTTAAGTCTTTCTCTTCAAAGCTACAGAAATTGACAGCCTAGCTGTGAAAATACGTATTTAGCGGTTGTTAAATATTTATGTGGTTAGGAGTTTTTAACTAATTGTTTCAGATTCAAACCACAGGTTTCAACTTGGTTTTAGTTAAGATGGCTTCCCAGTCTTTCTTCAAGGCTACTTAAGATGATAGCTTAGCTGTCGAAATACGTATTTAGCGGTTGTTAGATATTTATGTGGTTAGGGGTTTTTAACGAATTGTGTCAGATTCAAAACACAGGCTCCCGCAGTGTTTTAGTGAAGTTGGCTTCCGGTTCACAGGAGTTAAGTCTCTCTCTTCAAAACTACTGAAATTGACAGCCTAGCTGTGGAAATACGTATTTAGCGGTTGCTAAATAGTTATGCGTTTTTAACGAATTGTGTCAGATTCAAAACACAGGCTTCAGCAGAGTTTTAGTTAAGTTGGCTTCCGATTCACAGGAGTTAAGTCTTTCTCTTCAAAGCTACAGAAATTGACAGCCTAGCTGTGAAAATACGTATTTAGCGGTTGCTAAATATTTATGTGTTTTTAACGAACTGTGTCAGATTCAAAACACAGGCTCCGGCAGTGTTTTAGTGAAGTCGGCTTCCGATTCACAAGAGTTAGGTCTCTCTCTTCAAAGCTACAGAAATTGACAGCCTAGCTGTGAAAATACGTATATAGCGGTTGCTAAATAATTATGTGTTTTTAACGAATTGTGTCAGATTCAAAACACAGGTTGCAGCAGTGTTTTAGTGAAGCCGGCTTCCGATTCACAGAAGTTAAGTCTCTCTCTGCAGCGCTACTGAAATTGACAGCCTAGCTGTGGAAATACGTATTTAGCGGTTGCTAAATATTTATGTGTTTTTAACGAATTGTGTCAGATTCAAAACACAGGCTCCAGCAGAGTTTTAGTTAAGTTGGCTTCCGATTCACAGGAGTTAAGTCTTTCTCTTCAAAACTACAGAAATTGACAGCCTAGCTGTGAAAATACGTATTTAGCGGTTGCTAAATATTTATGTGTTTTTAACGAAATGTGTCAGATTAAAAACACAGGCTCCAGCAGTGTTTTAGTGAAGTCGGCTTTCGATTCACAAGAGTTAAGTCTCTTTCTTCAAAGCTACTGAAATTGACAGCCTAGCTGTGAAAATACGTATTTAGCGGTTGCTAAATATTTATGTGTTTTTAATGAACTGTGTCAGATTCAAAACACAGGCTCCAGCAGTGTTTTAGTGAAGCCGGCTACCTATTCACGGGAGTTAAGTCTCTCTCTTCAAAGCTACAGAAATTGACAGCCTAGCTGTGAAAATACGTATTTAGCGGATGCTAAATATTTATGTGTTTTTAACGAATTGTGCCAGATTCAAAACACAGGCTCCAGCAGTGTTTTAGTGAAGCCGGCTTCCGATTTACAGGAGTTAAGTCTCTCTCTTCAAAGCTACAGAAATTGACAGCCTAGCTGTGAAAATACGTATTTAGCGGATGCTAAATATTTATGTGTTTTTAACGAATTGTGCCAGATTCAAAACACAGGCTCCAGCAGTGTTTTAGTGAAGTCGGCTTCCGATTCACAGGAGTTAAGTCGCTCTCTTCAAAGCTACTGAAATTGACAGCCTAGCTGTGAAAATACGTATTTAGCGGTTGCTAAATATTTATGTGTTTTTAACGAATTGTGTCAGATTCAAAACACAGGCTCCAGCAGTGTTTTAGTGAAGTCGGCTTCCGATTCACAGGAGTTAAGTCCCTCTCTTCAAAGCTACTGAAATTGACAGCCTAGCTGTGGAAATACGTATTTAGCGGTTGTTAAATATTTATGTGGTTAGAAGTTTTTAATGAATTGTATCAGATTCAAACCACAGGTTTCAACATGGTTTTAAGTAAGATGGCTTCCCAGTCTCTCTTCAAGGCTACTTAAGCTGATAGCTTAGCTGTCGAAATACGTATTTAGCGGTTGTTAGATATTTATGTGGTTAGGGGTTTTTAACGAATTGTGTCAGATTCAAAACACAGGCTCCAGCAGTGTTTTAGTGAAGTTGGCTTCCGGTTCACAGGAGTTAAGTCTCTCTCTTCAAAGCTACTGAAATTGACAGCCTAGCTGTGGAAATACGTATTTAGCGGTTGTTAAATATTTATGTGGTTAGGGGTTTTTAACGAATTGTGTCAGATTCAAAACACAGCCTCCACCAGTTTTTTAGTTAAGTTGGCTTCCGATTCACAGGAGTTAAGTCTCTCTCTTCAAAGCTACTGAAATTGACAGCCTAGCAGTGAAAATACGTATTTAACGGTTGTTAGATATTTATGTGTTTTTAACGAATTGTGTCAGATTCAAAACACAGGCTCCAGCAATGTTTTAGTTAAGTTGGCTTCCAGTTCACAGTAGTTAAGTCTCTCTCTTCAAAGCTATTGAAATTGACAGTCTAGCTGTGGAAATATGTATTTAGCGGTTGCTAAGTATTTATGTGGTTAGAGGTTTTTAACTAATTGTGTCAGATTCAAACCACAGGTTTCAACATGGTTTTAGTTAAGATGGTTTCCCAGTGGAAGGAGCTAAGTCTCTCTCCTCAAGGCTACTTAAGATGATAGCTTAGCTGTCGAAATACGTATTTAGCGGTTGTTAAATATTTATGTGGTTAGCGGTTTTTAACGAATTGTGTCAGGTTCAAAACACAGGTACCAGCAGTTTTTTAGTCAAGTTGGCTTCTGGTACGCAGGAATTAAGTCTCTCGCTTCAAAGCTACTGAAATTGACAGCCTAGCTGTCGGAATACGTATTTAGCGGTTGTTAGATATCTGCGTAGTTAGGAGTTTTTAACGAATTGTGTCATATTCAAAACACAGGCTTCAGCAGTGTTTTAGTGAAGCCGGCTTCCGATTCACAGGAGTTAAATCTCTCTCTTCAAAGCTACTGAAATTGACAGCCTAGCTGTGAAAATACGTATTTAGCGGTTGCTAAATATTTATGTGTTTTTAACGAATTGTGTCAGATTCAAAACACAGGCTACAGCAGAGTTTTAGTTAAGTTGGCTTCCGATTCACAGGAGTTTAGTCTTTCTCTTCAAA
This sequence comes from Agriotes lineatus, assembly GCA_940337035.1. NCBI lineage: Eukaryota > Metazoa > Arthropoda > Insecta > Coleoptera > Elateridae > Agriotes > Agriotes lineatus. The sequence goes on from CALNHX010001063.1 coordinate 34,819, forward strand.
GCTGCAGAAATTGACAGCCTAGCTGTGAAAATACGTATTTAGCGGTTGCTAAATATTTAGGTGTTTATAACGAATTGTGTCAGATTAAAAACACAGGCTCCAGCTGTGTTTTAGTGAAGTCGGCTTCCGATTCACAAGAGTTAAGTCTCTCTCTTCAAAGCTACTGAAATTGACAGCCTAGCTGTGAAAATACGTATTTAGCGGTTGCTAAATATTTATGTGTCTTTAACGAATTGTGTCAGATTCAAAACACAGGCTCCAGCAGTGTTTTAGTCAGGTTGGCTGCCAGTTCACAGGAGTTAAGTCTCTCTCTTCAAAGCTACTGAAATTGACAGCCTAGCTGTGGACATACGTATTTAGCGGTTGTTAGATATCTGCGTAGTTAGGAGTTTTTTACGAATTGTGTCAGATTCAAAACACAGGCTCCAGCAGTGTTTTAGTGAAGCCGGCTTCCGATTTACAGGAGTTAAGTCTCTCTCTTCAAAGCTACAGAAATTGACAGCCTAGCTGTGAAAATACGTATTTAGCGGTTGCTAATTATTTATGTGTTTTTCACGAATTGTGTCAGATTCAAAACACAGGCTCCTGCAGAGTTTTAGTGAAGCCGGCTTCCGATTCACAGGAGTTAAGTCTCTCTTTTCAAAGCTACAGAAATTGACAGCCTAGCTGTCGGAATACGTATTTAGCGGTTGTTAGATATCTGCGTAGTTAGAAGTTTTTAACGAATTGTGTCAGATTCAAAACTCAGGCTCCAGCAGTGTTTTAGTCAAGTTGGCTGCCAGTTCACAGGAGTTAAGTCTCTCTCTTCAAAGCTACTGAAATTGACAGCCTAGCTGTGAAAATACGTATTTAGCGGTTGCTAAATATTTATGTGTTTTTAACGAATTGTGTCAGTTTCAAAACACAGGGTCCAGCAGAGTTTTAGTTAAGTTGGCTTCAAATTCACAGGAGTTAAGTCTTTCTCTTCAAAGCTACAGAAATTGGCAGCCTAGCTGTGAAAATACGTATTTAGCGGTTCCTAAATATTTATGTGTTTTTAACGAATTGTGTCAGATTAAAAACACAGGCTTCGGCAGTGTTTTAGTGAAGTCGGCTTCCGATTCACAAGAGTTAAATCTCTCTCTTCAAAGCTACTGAAATTGACAGCCTAGCTGTGAAAATACGTATTTAGCGGTTGCTAAATATTTATGTGTTTTTAACGAATTGTGTCAGATTCAAAACACAGGCTCCAGCAGTGTTTTAGTGAAGCCGGCTTCCGATTCACAGGAGTTAAGTCTCTCTCTTCAAAGCTACTGAAATTGACAGCCTAGCTGTGGAAATACGTATTTAGCGGTTGTTAGATATCTGCGTAGTTAGGAGTTTTTAACGAATTGTGTCAGATTCAAACCACAGGCTCCAGCAGTGTATTAGTGAAGCCGGCTTCCGATTCACAAGAGTTAAGTCTCTCTCTTCAAAGCTACTGAAATTGACAGCCTAGCTGCGGAAATACGTATTTAGCGGTTGTTAGATATCTGCGTAGTTAGGAGTTTTTAACGAATTGTGTCAGATTCAAACCACAGGCTCCAGCAGTGTTTTAGTGAAGCCGGCTTCCGATTCACAAGAGTTAAGTCTCTCTTTTCAAAGCTACTGAAATTGACAGCCTAGCTGTGAAAATACGTATTTAGCGGTTGCTAAATATTTATGTGTTTTTAACGAATTGTGTCAGATTAAAAACACAGGATCCGGCAGTGTTTTAGTGAAGTCGGCTTCCGATTCACAAGAGTTAAGTCTCTCTCTTTAAAGCTACTGAAATTGACAGCCTAGCTGTGAAAATACGTATTTAGCGGTTGCTAAATGTTTATGTGTTTTTAACGAATTGTGTCAGATTCAAAACATAGGCTCCAGCAGAGTTTTAGTTAAGTTGGCTTCCGATTCACAGGAGATAAGTCTTTCTCTTCAAAGCTACAGAAATTGACAGCCTAGCTGTGAAAATACGTATTTAGCGGTTGCTAAATATTTATGTGATTTTAACGAATTGTGTCAGATTAAAAACACAGGCTCCAGCAGTGTTTTAGTGAAGTCGGCTTCCGATTTACAAGAGTTAAGTCTCTTTCTTTAAAGCTACTGAAATTGACAGCCTAGCTGTAAAGATACGTATTTAGCGGTTGCTAAACGTTTATGTGTTTTTAACGAATTGTGTCAGATTCAAGTCACAGGCTCCAGCAGTGTTTTAGTCAAGTTGACTGCCAGTTCACCGGTGTTAAGTCTCTCTCTTCAAAGCTACTGAAATTGACAGCCTAGCTGTGGAAGTACGTATTTAGCGGTTGTTAGATATCTGCGTAGTTAGCAGTTTTTAACGAATTGTGTCAGATTCAAAACACAGGCTCCAGCAGTGTTTTAGTGAAGCCGGCTACCGATTCACAGGAGTTAAGTCTCTCTCTTCAAAGCTACAGAAATTGACAGCCTAGCTGTGAAAATACGTATTTAGCGGATGCTAAATATTTATGTGTTTTTAACGAATTGTGCCAGATTCAAAACACAGGCTCCAGCAGTGTTTTAGTGAAGCCGGCTTCCGATTCACAGGAGGTAAGTCTCTCTCTTCAAAGCTACAGAAATTGACAGCCTAGCTGTGAAAATACGTATTTAGCGGATGCTAAATATTTATGTGTTTTTAACGAATTGTGCCAGATTCAAAACACAGGCTCCAGCAGTGTTTTAGTGAAGTCGGCTTCCGATTCACAGGAGTTAAGTCGCTCTCTTCAAAGCTACTGAAATTGACAGCCTAGCTGTGAAAATACGTATTTAGCGGTTGCTAAATATTTATGTGTTTTTAACGAATTGTGTCAGATTCAAAACACAGGCTTCAGCAGTGTTTTAGTGAAGTCGGCTTCCGATTCACAGGAGTTAAGTCCCTCTCTTCAAAGCTACTGAAATTGACAGCCTAGCTGTGGAAATACGTATTTAGCGGTTGTTAAATATTTATGTGGTTAGAAGTTTTTAATGAATTGTATCAGATTCAAACCACAGGTTTCAACATGGTTTTAAGTAAGATGGCTTCCCAGTCTCTCTTCAAAGCTACTTAAGATGATAGCTTAGCTGTCGAAATACGTATTTAGCGGTTGTTAGATATTTATGTGGTTAGGGGTTTTTAACGAATTGTGTCAGATTCAAAACACAGGCTCTAGCAGTGTTTTAGTGAAGTTGGCTTCCGGTTCACAGGAGTTAAGTCTCTCTCTTCAAAGCTACTGAAATTGACAGCCTAGCTGTGGAAATACGTATTTAGCGGTTGTTAAATATTTATGTGGTTAGGGGTTTTTAACGAATTGTGTCAGATTCAAAACACAGCCTCCACCAGTTTTTTAGTTAAGTTGGCTTCCGATTCACAGGAGTTAAGTCTCTCTCTTTAAAGCTACTGAAATTGACAGCCTAGCAGTGAAAATACGTATTTAACGGTTGTTAGATATTTATGTGTTTTTAACGAATTGTGTCAGATTCAAAACACAGGCTCCAGCAATGTTTTAGTTAAGTTGGCTTCCAGTTCACAGTAGTTAAGTCTCTCTCTTCAAAGCTATTGAAATTGACAGTCTAGCTGTGGAAATATGTATTTAGCGGTTGCTAAGTATTTATGTGGTTAGGGGTTTTTAACTAATTGTGTCAGATTCAAACCACAGGTTTCAACATGGTTTTAGTTAAGATGGTTTCCCAGTGGAAGGAGCTAAGTCTCTCTCGTCAAGGCTACTTAAGATGATAGCTTAGCTGTCGAAATACGTATTTAGCGGTTGTTAAATATTTATGTGGTTAGCGGTTTTTAACGAATTGTGTCAGGTTCAAAACACAGGTACCAGCAGTTTTTTAGTCAAGTTGGCTTCTGGTACGCAGGAATTAAGTCTCTCGCTTCAAAGCTACTGAAATTGACAGCCTAGCTGTCGGAATACGTATTTAGCGGTTGTTAGATATCTGCGTAGTTAGGAGTTTTTAACGAATTGTGTCAAATTCAAAACACAGGCTCTAGCAGTGTTTTAGTCAAGTTGGCTGCCAGTTCACAGGAGTTAAGTCTCTCTCTTCAAAGCTACTGGAATTGACAGCCTAGCTGTAGAAATACGTATTTAGCGGTTGTTAGATATCTGCGTAGTTAGGAGTTTTTAACGAATTGTGTCAGATTCAAAACACAGGCTTCAGCAGTGTTTTAGTGAAGCCGGCTTCCGATTCACAGGAGTTAAATCTCTCTCTTCAAAGCTACTGAAATTGACAGCCTAGCTGTGAAAATACGTATTTAGCGGTTGCTAAATATTTATGTGTTTTTAACGAATTGTGTCAGATTCAAAACACAGGTTGCAGCAGTGTTTTAGTGAAGCCGGCTTCCGATTCACAGAAGTTAAGTCTCTCTCTTCAGCGCTTCTGAAATTGACAGCCTAGCTGTGGAAATACGTATTTAGCGGTTGCTAAATATTTATGTGTTTTTAACGAATTGTGTCAGATTCAAAACACAGGCTCCAGCAGAGTTTTAGTTAAGTTGGCTTCCGATTCACAGGAGTTAAGTCTTTCTCTTCAAAACTACAGAAATTGACAGCCTAGCTGTGAAAATACGTATTTAGCGGCTGCTAAATATTTATGTGTTTTTAACGAAATGTGTCAGATTAAAAACACAGGCTCCAGCAGTGTTTTAGTGAAGTCGGCTTCCGATTCACAAGAGTTAAGTCTCTTTCTTCAAAGCTACTGAAATTGACAGCCTAGCTGTGAAAATACGTATTTAGCGGTTGCTAAATATTTATGTGTTTTTAACGAATTGTGTCAGATTCAAAACACAGGCTCCAGCAGTGTTTTAGTGAAGCCGGCTACCGATTCACAGGAGTTAAGTCTCTCTCTTCAAAGCTACAGAAATTGACAGCCTAGCTGTGAAAATACGTATTTAGCGGATGCTAAATATTTATGTGTTTTTAACGAATTGTGCCAGATTCAAAACACAGGCTCCAGCAGTGTTTTAGTGAAGCCGGCTTCCGATTCACAGGAGTTAAGTCTCTCTCTTCAAAGCTACAGAAATTGACAGCCTAGCTGTGAAAATACGTATTTAGCGGATGCTAAATATTTATGTGTTTTTAACGAATTGTGCCAGATTCAAAACACAGGCTCCAGCAGTGTTTTAGTGAAGTCGGCTTCCGATTCACAGGAGTTAAGTCGCTCTCTTCAAAGCTACTGAAATTGACAGCCTAGCTGTGAAAATACGTATTTAGCGGTTGCTAAATATTTATGTGTTTTTAACGAATTGTGTCAGATTCAAAACACAGGCTTCAGCAGTGTTTTAGTGAAGTCGGCTTCCGATTCACAGGAGTTAAGTCCCTCTCTTCAAAGCTACTGAAATTGACAGCCTAGCTGTGGAAATACGTATTTAGCGGTTGTTAAATATTTATGTGGTTAGAAGTTTTTAATGAATTGTATCAGATTCAAACCACAGGTTTCAACATGGTTTTAAGTAAGATGGCTTCCCAGTCTCTCTTCAAGGCTACTTAAGATGATAGCTTAGCTGTCGAAATACGTATTTAGCGGTTGTTAGATATTTATGTGGTTAGGGGTTTTTAACGAATTGTGTCAGATTCAAAACACAGGCTCTAGCAGTGTTTTAGTGAAGTTGGCTTCCGGTTCACAGGAGTTAAGTCTCTCTCTTCAAAGCTACTGAAATTGACAGCCTAGCTGTGGAAATACGTATTTAGCGGTTGTTAAATATTTATGTGGTTAGGGGTTTTTAACGAATTGTGTCAGATTCAAAACACAGCCTCCACCAGTTTTTTAGTTAAGTTGGCTTCCGATTCACAGAAGTTAAGTCTCTCTCTTTAAAGCTACTGAAATTGACAGCCTAGCAGTGAAAATACGTATTTAACGGTTGTTAGATATTTATGTGTTTTTAACGAATTGTGTCAGATTCAAAACACAGGCTCCAGCAATGTTTTAGTTAAGTTGGCTTCCAGTTCACAGTAGTTAAGTCTCTCTCTTCAAAGCTATTGAAATTGACAGTCTAGCTGTGGAAATATGTATTTAGCGGTTGCTAAGTATTTATGTGGTTAGGGGTTTTTAACTAATTGTGTCAGATTCAAACCACAGGTTTCAACATGGTTTTAGTTAAGATGGTTTCCCAGTGGAAGGAGCTAAGTCTCTCTCGTCAAGGCTACTTAAGATGATAGCTTAGCTGTCGAAATACGTATTTAGCGGTTGTTAAATATTTATGTGGTTAGCGGTTTTTAACGAATTGTGTCAGGTTCAAAACACAGGTACCAACAGTTTTTTAGTCAAGTTGGCTTCTGGTACGCAGGAATTAAGTCTCTCGCTTCAAAGCTACTGAAATTGACAGCCTAGCTGTCGGAATACGTATTTAGCGGTTGTTAGATATCTGCGTAGTTAGGAGTTTTTAACGAATTGTGTCAAATTCAAAACACAGGCTCTAGCAGTGTTTTAGTCAAGTTGGCTGCCAGTTCACAGGAGTTAAGTCTCTCTCTTCAAAGCTACTGGAATTGACAGCCTAGCTGTAGAAATACGTATTTAGCGGTTGTTAGATATCTGCGTAGTTAGGAGTTTTTAACGAATTGTGTCAGATTCAAAACACAGGCTTCAGCAGTGTTTTAGTGAAGCCGGCTTCCGATTCACAGGAGTTAAATCTCTCTCTTCAAAGCTACTGAAATTGACAGCCTAGCTGTGAAAATACGTATTTAGCGGTTGCTAAATATTTATGTGTTTTTAACGAATTGTGTCAGATTCAAAACACAGGCTACAGCAGAGTTTTAGTTAAGTTGGCTTCCGATTCACAGGAGTTTAGTCTTTCTCTTCAAAGCTGCAGAAATTGACAGCCTAGCTGTGAAAATACGTATTTAGCGGTTGCTAAATATTTAGGTGTTTATAACGAATTGTGTCAGATTAAAAACACAGGCTCCAGCTGTGTTTTAGTGAAGTCGGCTTCCGATTCACAAGAGTTAAGTCTCTCTCTTCAAAGCTACTGAAATTGACAGCCTAGCTGTGAAAATACGTATTTAGCGGTTGCTAAATATTTATGTGTCTTTAACGAATTGTGTCAGATCCAAAACACAGGCTCCAGCAGTGTTTTAGTCAGGTTGGCTGCCAGTTCACAGGAGTTAAGTCTCTCTCTTCAAAGCTACTGAAATTGACAGCCTAGCTGTGGACATACGTATTTAGCGGTTGTTAGATATCTGCGTAGTTAGGAGTTTTTTACGAATTGTGTCAGATTCAAAACACAGGCTCCAGCAGTGTTTTAGTGAAGCCGGCTTCCGATTTACAGGAGTTAAGTCTCTCTCTTCAAAGCTACAGAAATTGACAGCCTAGCTGTGAAAATACGTATTTAGCGGTTGCTAATTATTTATGTGTTTTTCACGAATTGTGTCAGATTCAAAACACAGGCTCCTGCAGAGTTTTAGTGAAGCCGGCTTCCGATTCACAGGAGTTAAGTCTCTCTTTTCAAAGCTACAGAAATTGACAGCCTAGCTGTCGGAATACGTATTCAGCGGTTGTTAGATATCTGCGCAGTTAGGAGTTTTTAACGAATTGTGTCAGATTCAAAACACAGGCTCCAGCAGTGTTTTAGTGAAGCCGGCTTCCGATTTACAAGAGTTAAGTCTCTTTCTTTAAAGCTACTGAAATTGACAGCCTAGCTGTAAAGATACGTATTTAGCGGTTGCTAAACGTTTATGTGTTTTTAACGAATTGTGTCAGATTCAAGTCACAGGCTCCAGCAGTGTTTTAGTCAAGTTGACTGCCAGTTCACCGGTGTTAAGTCTCTCTCTTCAAAGCTACTGAAATTGACAGCCTAGCTGTGGAAATACGTATTTAGCGGTTGTTAGATATCTGCGTAGTTAGCAGTTTTTAACGAATTGTGTCAGATTCAAAACACAGGCTCCAGCAGTGTTTTAGTGAAGCCGGCTTCCGATTTACAGGAGTTAAGTCTCTCTCTTCAAAGCTACTGAAATTGACAGCCTAGCTGTGAAAATACGTATTTAGCGGATGCTAGATATTTATGTGTTTTTAACGAATTGTGCCAGATTCAAAACACAGACTCCAGCAGTGTTTTAGTGAAGCCGGCTTCCGATTCACAGGAGTTAAGTCTCTCTCTTCAAAGCTACAGAAATTGACAGCCTAGCTGTGAAAATACGTATTTAGAGGTTGCTAATCATTTATGTGCTTTTAACGAATTGTGTCAGATTCAAAACACAGGCTCCAACAGTGTTTTAGTTAAGTCGGCTTCCGATTCACAGGAGTTAAGTCTCTCTTTTCAAAGCTACTGAAATTGACAGCCTAGCTGTGAAAATACGTATTTAGCGGTTGCTAAATATTTATGTGGGTAGGGGATTTTAACGAATTGTGTCAGATTCAAAACACAGGCTCCAGCAGAGTTTTAGTGAAGTCGGCTTCCGATGCACAGGAGTTAAGTCTCTCTCTTCAAAGCTACTGAAATTGACAGCCTAACTGTGAAAATACGTATTTAGCGGTTGCTAATCATTTATGTGTTTTCAACGAATTGTGTCAGATTCAAAACACAGGTTGCAGCAGTGTTTTAGTGAAGCCGGCTTCCGATTCACAGGAGTTAAGTCTCTCTTTTCAAAGCTACTGAAATTGACAGCCTAGCTGTGAAAATACGTATTTAGCCTTTGCTAAATATTTATGTGTTTTTAACGAATTGTGTCAGATTCAAAACACAGGCTCCAACAATGATTTAGTCAAGTTGGCTTCCGATTCACAAAAGATATGTCTCTCTCTTCAAAGCTATTGAAATTGTCAGCCTAGCTGTGAAAATACGTATTTAGCGGTTGCTAAATATTTATGTGTTTTTAACGAACTGTGTCAGATTCAAAACACAGGCTCCAGCAGTGTTTTAGTTAAGTCGGCTTTCGATTCACAGAAGTTAAGTCTCTCTCTTCAAAGCTACTAAAATTGACAGCCTAGCTGTGAAAATACATATTTAGCGGTTGCTAAATATTTATGTGTTTTTAACGAATTGTGTCAGATTAAAAACACAGGCTCCAGCAGTGTTTTAGTCAAGTCGGCTTCCGATTTACAGGAGTTAAGTCTCTCTCTTCAAAGCTACTGAAATTGACAGCCTAACTGTGAAAATACGTATTTAGCGGTTGCTAAATATTTATGTGTTTTTAACGAATTGTGTCAGATTCAAAAGACAGGCTCTAGCAGAGTTTTAGTAAAGTTGGCTTCCGATTCACAAGAGTTAAGTCTTTCTCTTCAAAGCTACAGAAATTGACAGCCTAGCTGTGAAAATACGTATTTAGCGGTTGTTAAATATTTATGTGGTTAGGAGTTTTTAACTAATTGTTTCAGATTCAAACCACAGGTTTCAACTTGGTTTTAGTTAAGATGGCTTCCCAGTCTTTCTTCAAGGCTACTTAAGATGATAGCTTAGCTGTCGAAATACGTATTTAGCGGTTGTTAGATATTTATGTGGTTAGGGGTTTTTAACGAATTGTGTCAGATTCAAAACACAGGCTCCAGCAGTGTTTTAGTGAAGTTGGCTTCCGGTTCACAGGAGTTAAGTCTCTCTCTTCAAAACTACTGAAATTGACAGCCTAGCTGTGGAAATACGTATTTAGCGGTTGCTAAATAGTTATGTGTTTTTAACGAATTGTGTCAGATTCAAAACACAGGCTTCAGCAGAGTTTTAGTTAAGTTGGCTTCCGATTCACAGGAGTTAAGTCTTTCTCTTCAAAGCTACAGAAATTGACAGCCTAGCTGTGAAAATACGTATTTAGCGGTTGCTAAATATTTATGTGTTTTTAACGAACTGTGTCAGATTCAAAACACAGGCTCCGGCAGTGTTTTAGTGAAGTCGGCTTCCGATTCACAAGAGTTAGGTCTCTCTCTTCAAAGCTACAGAAATTGACAGCCTAGCTGTGAAAATACGTATATAGCGGTTGCTAAATAATTATGTGTTTTTAACGAATTGTGTCAGATTCAAAACACAGGTTGCAGCAGTGTTTTAGTGAAGCCGGCTTCCGATTCACAGAAGTTAAGTCTCTCTCTGCAGCGCTACTGAAATTGACAGCCTAGCTGTGGAAATACGTATTTAGCGGTTGCTAAATATTTATGTGTTTTTAACGAATTGTGTCAGATTCAAAACACAGGCTCCAGCAGAGTTTTAGTTAAGTTGGCTTCCGATTCACAGGAGTTAAGTCTTTCTCTTCAAAACTACAGAAATTGACAGCCTAGCTGTGAAAATACGTATTTAGCGGTTGCTAAATATTTATGTGTTTTTAACGAAATGTGTCAGATTAAAAACACAGGCTCCAGCAGTGTTTTAGTGAAGTCGGCTTCCGATTCACAAGAGTTAAGTCTCTTTCTTCAAAGCTACTGAAATTGACAGCCTAGCTGTGAAAATACGTATTTAGCGGTTGCTAAATATTTATGTGTTTTTAACGAATTGTGTCAGATTCAAAACACAGGCTCCAACAATGATTTAGTCAAGTTGGCTTCCGATTCACAAAAGATATGTCTCTCTCTTCAAAGCTATTGAAATTGTCAGCCTAGCTGTGAAAATACGTATTTAGCGGTTGCTAAATATTTATGTGTTTTTAACGAACTGTGTCAGATTCAAAACACAGGCTCCAGCAGTGTTTTAGTTAAGTCGGCTTTCGATTCACAGGAGTTAAGTCTCTCTCTTCAAAGCTACTAAAATTGACAGCCTAGCTGTGAAAATACATATTTAGCGGTTGCTAAATATTTATGTGTTTTTAACGAATTGTGTCAGATTAAAAACACAGGCTCCAGCAGTGTTTTAGTCAAGTCGGCTTCCGATTCACAGGAGTTAAGTCGCTCTCTTCAAAGCTACTGAAATTGACAGCCTAGCTGTGAAAATACGTATTTAGCGGTTGCTAAATATTTATGTGTTTTTAACGAATTGTGTCAGATTCAAAACACAGGCTCCAGCAGTGTTTTAGTGAAGTCGGCTTCCGATTCACAGGAGTTAAGTCCCTCTCTTCAAAGCTACTGAAATTGACAGCCTAGCTGTGGAAATACGTATTTAGCGGTTGTTAAATATTTATGTGGTTAGAAGTTTTTAATGAATTCTATCAGATTCAAACCACAGGTTTCAACATGGTTTTAAGTAAGATGGCTTCCCAGTCTCTCTTCAAGGCTACTTAAGATGATAGCTTAGCTGTCGAAATACGTATTTAGCGGTTGTTAGATATTTATGTGGTTAGGGGTTTTTAACGAATTGTGTCAGATTCAAAACACAGGCTCCAGCAGTGTTTTAGTGAAGTTGGCTTCCGGTTCACAGGAGTTAAGTCTCTATCTTCAAAGCTACTGAAATTGACAGCCTAGCTGTGGAAATACGTATTTAGCGGTTGTTAAATATTTATGTGGTTAGGGGTTTTTAACGAATTGTGTCAGATTCAAAACACAGCCTCCACCAGTTTTTTAGTTAAGTTGGCTTCCGATTCACAGGAGTTAAGTCTCTCTCTTCAAAGCTACTGAAATTGACAGCCTAGCAGTGAAAATACGTATTTAACGGTTGTTAGATATTTATGTGTTTTTAACGAATTGTGTCAGATTCAAAACACAGGCTCCAGCAATGTTTTAGTTAAGTTGGCTTCCAGTTCACAGTAGTTAAGTCTCTCTCTTCAAAGCTATTGAAATTGACAGTCTAGCTGTGGAAATATGTATTTAGCGGTTGCTAAGTATTTATGTGGTTAGAGGTTTTTAACTAATTGTGTCAGATTCAAACCACAGGTTTCAACATGGTTTTAGTTAAGATGGTTTCCCAGTGGAAGGAGCTAAGTCTCTCTCCTCAAGGCTACTTAAGATGATAGCTTAGCTGTCGAAATACGTATTTAGCGGTTGTTAAATATTTATGTGGTTAGCGGTTTTTAACGAATTGTGTCAGGTTCAAAACACAGGTACCAGCAGTTTTTTAGTCAAGTTGGCTTCTGGTACGCAGGAATTAAGTCTCTCGCTTCAAAGCTACTGAAATTGACAGCCTAGCTGTCGGAATACGTATTTAGCGGTTGTTAGATATCTGCGTAGTTAGGAGTTTTTAACGAATTGTGTCAAATTCAAAACACAGGCTCTAGCAGTGTTTTAGTCAAGTTGGCTGCCAGTTCACAGGAGTTAAGTCTCTCTCTTCAAAGCTACTGGAATTGACAGCCTAGCTGTAGAAATACGTATTTAGCGGTTGTTAGATATTTGCGTAGTTAGGAGTTTTTAACGAATTGTGTCATATTCAAAACACAGGCTTCAGCAGTGTTTTAGTGAAGCCGGCTTCCGATTCACAGGAGTTAAATCTCTCTCTTCAAAGCTACTGAAATTGACAGCCTAGCTGTGAAAATACGTATTTAGCGGTTGCTAAATATTTATGTGTTTTTAACGAATTGTGTCAGATTCAAAACACAGGCTACAGCACAGTTTTAGTTAAGTTGGCTTCCGATTCACAGGAGTTTAGTCTTTCTCTTCAAAGCTGCAGAAATTGACAGCCTAGCTGTGAAAATACGTATTTAGCGGTTGCTAAATATTTAGGTGTTTATAACGAATTGTGTCAGATTAAAAACACAGGCTCCAGCTGTGTTTTAGTGAAGTCGGCTTCCGATTCACAAGAGTTAAGTCTCTCTCTTCAAAGCTACTGAAATTGACAGCCTAGCTGTAAAAATACGTATTTAGCGGTTGCTAAATATTTATGTGTCTTTAACGAATTGTGTCAGATTCAAAACACAGGCTCCAGCAGTGTTTTAGTCAGGTTGGCTGCCAGTTCACAGGAGTTAAGTCTCTCTCTTCAAAGCTACTGAAATTGACAGCCTAGCTGTGGACATACGTATTTAGCGGTTGTTAGATATCTGCGTAGTTAGGAGTTTTTTACGAATTGTGTCAGATTCAAAACACAGGCTCCAGCAGTGTTTTAGTGAAGCCGGCTTCCGATTTACAGGAGTTAAGTCTCTCTCTTCAAAGCTACAGAAATTGACAGCCTAGCTGTGAAAATACGTATTTAGCGGTTGCTAATTATTTATGTGTTTTTCACGAATTGTGTCAGATTCAAAACACAGGCTCCTGCAGAGTTTTAGTGAAGCCGGCTTCCGATTCACAGGAGTTAAGTCTCTCTTTTCAAAGCTACAGAAATTGACAGCCTAGCTGTCGGAATACGTATTTAGCGGTTGTTAGATATCTGCGTAGTTAGGAGTTTTTTACGAATTGTGTCAGATTCAAAACACAGGCTCCAGCAGTGTTTTAGTCAGGTTGGCTGCCAGTTCACAGGAGTTAAGTCTCTCTCTTCAAAGCTACTGAAATTGACAGCCTAGCTGTGGACATACGTATTTAGCGGTTGTTAGATATCTGCGTAGTTAGGAGTTTTTTACGAATTGTGTCAGATTCAAAACACAGGCTCCAGCAGTGTTTTAGTCAGGTTGGCTGCCAGTTCACAGGAGTTAAGTCTCTCTCTTCAAAGCTACTGAAATTGACAGCCTAGCTGTGGACATACGTATTTAGCGGTTGTTAGATATCTGCGTAGTTAGGAGTTTTTTACGAATTGTGTCAGATTCAAAACACAGGCTCCAGCAGTGTTTTAGTGAAGCCGGCTTCCGATTTACAGGAGTTAAGTCTCTCTCTTCAAAGCTACAGAAATTGACAGCCTAGCTGTGAAAATACGTATTTAGCGGTTGCTAATTATTTATGTGTTTTTAACGAATTGTGTCAGATTCAAAACTCAGGCTCCAGCAGTGTTTTAGTCAAGTTGGCTGCCAGTTCACAGGAGTTAAGTCTCTCTCTTCAAAGCTACTGAAATTGACAGCCTAGCTGTGAAAATACGTATTTAGCGGTTGCTAAATATTTATGTGTTTTTAACGAATTGTGTCAGTTTCAAAACACAGGGTCCAGCAGAGTTTTAGTTAAGTTGGCTTCAAATTCACAGGAGTTAAGTCTTTCTCTTCAAAGCTACAGAAATTGGCAGCCTAGCTGTGAAAATACGTATTTAGCGGTTCCTAAATATTTATGTGTTTTTAACGAATTGTGTCAGATTAAAAACACAGGCTTCGGCAGTGTTTTAGTGAAGTCGGCTTCCGATTCACAAGAGTTAAATCTCTCTCTTCAAAGCTACTGAAATTGACAGCCTAGCTGTGAAAATACGTATTTAGCGGTTGCTAAATATTTATGTGTTTTTAACGAATTGTGTCAGATTTAAAACACAGGCTCCAGCAGTGTTTTAGTGAAGCCGGCTTCCGATTCACAGGAGTTAAGTCTCTCTCTTCAAAGCTACTGAAATTGACAGCCTAGCTGTGGAAATACGTATTTAGCGGTTGTTAGATATCTGCGTAGTTAGGAGTTTTTAACGAATTGTGTCAGATTCAAACCACAGGCTCCAGCAGTGTTTTAGTGAAGCCGGCTTCCGATTCACAAGAGTTAAGTCTCTCTCTTCAAAGCTACTGAAATTGACAGCCTAGCTGCGGAAATACGTATTTAGCGGTTGTTAGATATCTGCGTAGTTAGGAGTTTTTAACGAATTGTGTCAGATTCAAACCACAGGCTCCAGCAGTGTTTTAGTGAAGCCGGCTTCCGATTCACAAGAGTTAAGTCTCTCTTTTCAAAGCTACTGAAATTGACAGCCTAGCTGTGAAAATACGTATTTAGCGGTTGCTAAATATTTATGTGTTTTTAACGAATTGTGTCAGATTAAAAACACAGGATCCGGCAGTGTTTTAGTGAAGTCGGCTTCCGATTCACAAGAGTTAAGTCTCTCTCTTTAAAGCTACTGAAATTGACAGCCTAGCTGTGAAAATACGTATTTAGCGGTTGCTAAATGTTTATGTGTTTTTAACGAATTGTGTCAGATTCAAAACATAGGCTCCAGCAGAGTTTTAGTTAAGTTGGCTTCCGATTTACAGGAGTTAAGTCTCTCTCTTCAAAGCTACAGAAATTGACAGCCTAGCTGTGAAAATACGTATTTAGCGGTTGCTAATTATTTATGTGTTTTTCACGAATTGTGTCAGATTCAAAACACAGGCTCCTGCAGTGTTTTAGTGAAGCCGGCTTCCGATTTACAGGAGTTAAGTCTCTCTCTTCAAAGCTACAGAAATTGACAGCCTAGCTGTGAAAATACGTATTTAGCGGTTGCTAATTATTTATGTGTTTTTCACGAATTGTGTCAGATTCAAAACACAGGCTCCTGCAGAGTTTTAGTGAAGCCGGCTTCCGATTCACAGGAGTTAAGTCTCTCTTTTCAAAGCTACAGAAATTGACAGCCTAGCTGTCGGAATACGTATTTAGCGGTTGTTAGATATCTGCGTAGTTAGGAGTTTTTTACGAATTGTGTCAGATTCAAAACACAGGCTCCAGCAGTGTTTTAGTCAGGTTGGCTGCCAGTTCACAGGAGTTAAGTCTCTCTCTTCAAAGCTACTGAAATTGACAGCCTAGCTGTGGACATACGTATTTAGCGGTTGTTAGATATCTGCGTAGTTAGGAGTTTTTTACGAATTGTGTCAGATTCAAAACACAGGCTCCAGCAGTGTTTTAGTCAGGTTGGCTGCCAGTTCACAGGAGTTAAGTCTCTCTCTTCAAAGCTACTGAAATTGACAGCCTAGCTGTGGACATACGTATTTAGCGGTTGTTAGATATCTGCGTAGTTAGGAGTTTTTTACGAATTGTGTCAGATTCAAAACACAGGCTCCAGCAGTGTTTTAGTGAAGCCGGCTTCCGATTTACAGGAGTTAAGTCTCTCTCTTCAAAGCTACAGAAATTGACAGCCTAGCTGTGAAAATACGTATTTAGCGGTTGCTAATTATTTATGTGTTTTTAACGAATTGTGTCAGATTCAAAACTCAGGCTCCAGCAGTGTTTTAGTCAAGTTGGCTGCCAGTTCACAGGAGTTAAGTCTCTCTCTTCAAAGCTACTGAAATTGACAGCCTAGCTGTGAAAATACGTATTTAGCGGTTGCTAAATATTTATGTGTTTTTAACGAATTGTGTCAGTTTCAAAACACAGGGTCCAGCAGAGTTTTAGTTAAGTTGGCTTCAAATTCACAGGAGTTAAGTCTTTCTCTTCAAAGCTACAGAAATTGGCAGCCTAGCTGTGAAAATACGTATTTAGCGGTTCCTAAATATTTATGTGTTTTTAACGAATTGTGTCAGATTAAAAACACAGGCTTCGGCAGTGTTTTAGTGAAGTCGGCTTCCGATTCACAAGAGTTAAATCTCTCTCTTCAAAGCTACTGAAATTGACAGCCTAGCTGTGAAAATACGTATTTAGCGGTTGCTAAATATTTATGTGTTTTTAACGAATTGTGTCAGATTTAAAACACAGGCTCCAGCAGTGTTTTAGTGAAGCCGGCTTCCGATTCACAGGAGTTAAGTCTCTCTCTTCAAAGCTACTGAAATTGACAGCCTAGCTGTGGAAATACGTATTTAGCGGTTGTTAGATATCTGCGTAGTTAGGAGTTTTTAACGAATTGTGTCAGATTCAAACCACAGGCTCCAGCAGTGTTTTAGTGAAGCCGGCTTCCGATTCACAAGAGTTAAGTCTCTCTCTTCAAAGCTACTGAAATTGACAGCCTAGCTGCGGAAATACGTATTTAGCGGTTGTTAGATATCTGCGTAGTTAGGAGTTTTTAACGAATTGTGTCAGATTCAAACCACAGGCTCCAGCAGTGTTTTAGTGAAGCCGGCTTCCGATTCACAAGAGTTAAGTCTCTCTTTTCAAAGCTACTGAAATTGACAGCCTAGCTGTGAAAATACGTATTTAGCGGTTGCTAAATATTTATGTGTTTTTAACGAATTGTGTCAGATTAAAAACACAGGATCCGGCAGTGTTTTAGTGAAGTCGGCTTCCGATTCACAAGAGTTAAGTCTCTCTCTTTAAAGCTACTGAAATTGACAGCCTAGCTGTGAAAATACGTATTTAGCGGTTGCTAAATGTTTATGTGTTTTTAACGAATTGTGTCAGATTCAAAACATAGGCTCCAGCAGAGTTTTAGTTAAGTTGGCTTCCGATTCACAGGAGATAAGTCTTTCTCTTCAAAGCTACAGAAATTGACAGCCTAGCTGTGAAAATACGTATTTAGCGGTTGCTAAATATTTATGTGATTTTAACGAATTGTGTCAGATTAAAAACACAGGCTCCAGCAGTGTTTTAGTGAAGTCGGCTTCCGATTTACAAGAGTTAAGTCTCTTTCTTTAAAGCTACTGAAATTGACAGCCTAGCTGTAAAGATACGTATTTAGCGGTTGCTAAACGTTTATGTGTTTTTAACGAATTGTGTCAGATTCAAGTCACAGGCTCCAGCAGTGTTTTAGTCAAGTTGACTGCCAGTTCACCGGTGTTAAGTCTCTCTCTTCAAAGCTACTGAAATTGACAGCCTAGCTGTGGAAGTACGTATTTAGCGGTTGTTAGATATCTGCGTAGTTAGCAGTTTTTAACGAATTGTGTCAGATTCAAAACACAGGCTCGAGCAGTGTTTTAGTGAAGCCGGCTTCCGATTTACAGGAGGTAAGTCTCTCTCTTCAAAGCTACAGAAATTGACAGCCTAGCTGTGAAAATACGTATTTAGCGGATGCTAGATATTTATGTGTTTTTAACGAATTGTGCCAGATTCAAAACACAGACTCCAGCAGTGTTTTAGTGAAGCCGGCTTCCGATTCACAGGAGTTAAGTCTCTCTCTTCAAAGCTACAGAAATTGACAGCCTAGCTGTGAAAATACGTATTTAGAGGTTGCTAATCATTTATGTGCTTTTAACGAATTGTGTCAGATTCAAAACACAGGCTCCAACAGTGTTTTAGTTAAGTCGGCTTCCGATTCACAGGAGTTAAGTCTCTCTTTTCAAAGCTACTGAAATTGACAGCCTAGCTGTGAAAATACGTATTTAGCGGTTGCTAAATATTTATGTGGGTAGGGGATTTTAACGAATTGTGTCAGATTCAAAACACAGGCTCCAGCAGAGTTTTAGTGAAGTCGGCTTCCGATGCACAGGAGTTAAGTCTCTCTCTTCAAATCTACTGAAATTGACAGCCTAACTGTGAAAATACGTATTTAGCGGTTGCTAATCATTTATGTGTTTTCAACGAATTGTGTCAGATTCAAAACACAGGCTCCAGCAGTGTTTTAGTGAAGCCGGCTTCCGATTCACAGGAGTTAAGTCTCTCTTTTCAAAGCTACTGAAATTGACAGCCTAGCTGTGAAAATACGTATTTAGCGGTTGCTAAATATTTATGTGTTTTTAACGAATTGTGTCAGATTCAAAACACAGGCTCCAACAATGATTTAGTCAAGTTGGCTTCCGATTCACAAAAGATATGTCTCTCTCTTTAACCTTCCATTAGGCGCGCATAGGTCCAGTGGGCCTATGCCCTTGTATTTTGCTTTTATTTCAAAACCCGATTGAGTTATTGGGGTGGGCCTTCATGACATCTCAGAAGGATCTATTTATAACCGTTTCCTGAAGCGGCATATCGATAACTGTCTTAGTTCCCGAGTAATTGATGAGTAGGCGGAACCGTACGTTGCTTATGTCCGCTGGACCTGACGCGCCCGCTCGCGTAACTGTTATTCCTGCGTATTTTAGCGCCGAGCGTGACAGTGTTTTTCGTCGACTGTGGCTCGGTATCAACTGAAACGGATAAAAAACCAGAAATAATACAATTTTACAATGAAACAAAATCAGGTGTGGATGTTGTCGATAAATTGTGTGCTACTTACAACACAGCACGATCAACAAGAAGATGGCCAATGGTAATTTTTTACCACATGTTGAATGTCGCTGGAATTAACTCCAGAGTAGGGATGGGCGCGTGACGTGAAAACAGTCGTGTCACGTCGTGTCACGGCGTGTCACGTCGTGAACGTGACTAATATTTGAAAATCGTGACGTGAACGTGAGTGAACGTGAGTGAAAATTTCCAAGGCGTGATTCACGTTTCACGTTAATTTCACGTTAAATATTTAGTAACGAATAAAAAACTGCAGGGTGCAGCAACTTTTAAATTCATTAAATCACAAATTGTGCCAAACAAGTTACATAATGTGGTTTTATTTTTGGACCCTAATTATAAATCCTTAAAGTTCATACCTTCACATAAAAGAGAAGATTATAATGCAAATATAACTATAGATGATAATGATGAAATACATAACAAACGACTCAAAACTGGTACATCAGCATCAGATTCTTATCTTTCTACACTTAGAGATAGCTCTGACGAGGACACATGTAATTAGGATAATGTGGAAACAGAACTAAATTAGTATGTTAAATTAAAATTCGGAAATGTAGATGACATTTTAGGATTTTGGAAAAACAGTGTAAATACGCCACTGTTAAAAAAACATGAGAAATTTTAAACATACCGGCAAGTTCCGCTACAAGCGAAAGAGTATTTTCTACAGCTGGGCGAATTTTAGAAGAGCGCAAAATTCGACTAACGCTGAAAATGTTGATTACATATTATTTTTAAATCAACATTTTAATGTTTAGATGTGTAAATGAACTTATTATTCTAATAAAAGTAATGGTTTGTTTTTTATACTCGGCTAATGCTGAAAATGTTAATTACGTTTTATTATTAAATAAAAATATATTGTGTAGATGTGTAAATGAACCTATTTTTAGAAAAGTACGTAATGTTTTGTTTTGTTTACTCGACTTAACACTGAAAATGTTGATTACGTTTAATTTTTAAACGAATTTATTGTGTACTTGTGTAGATGCACTTATTATTCTAATAAAAGTAATGTTTTTTTTTTCTATACTAACCTTAACGCTGAAAATGTTGATCCTTGTACGTAAAAGTACTTTCAAACCTACGAATTAAAAGTGTTGCTATATACCTTCTGTACTCATACCAATAAAGGAAACGTCAATTCCAATGACAGCTTTTAGTATTAAAAGTAATGTCTTTGAAGACATCTGCAAAAAATATATTTGCGAGAAATCGGTATTTATCCCTTGTCGAAGTTATTGTAGTAAATTTTAATTTTTTTCTTTTTATGTCAATTATTAATTCTGATTGCAACATATCACGTAAATTATGTCAGGTGCAAAACATATTTTTAGTTCTCTTTAGGGTTTTTTCGTTGGTTTTAAATTTGAACATTCTGTTCTATCTGAATTTAAATTTTGAAATAAAAGCTGCGTGTCACGTCGTGAGTGGCGTGTCACGCCGTGAACGTGAGTGAACGTGAGCGTGAACGTGCGTGAACGTGACTGTTTAAAGCCAGCGTGAAACGTGCGTGACGTGAGCGAAAAATCACTCACGCGCCCATCTCTACTCCAGAGTAATTCATTTGGGAAACGGAAAGGAATATTTTCCTAGACGAAACTACTTGAAGAAAATGGCTCTGTGTTTAGCAACTCCCCAGTTACAAAGAAGATCCGTATTGAAAAATTTACCAAATGAATTGCAAATTCTTTTAAAAAAATATAAACCGTTGCAGCCAGTAAACGATAAAGAAGAACAAGTAGCAGCAGCTGCAACGCCTCGAAACAAAAGAAAATATTGCGGACCTTGTTACAAAAACAGCAAAAAGCAATGTAAAACTCAGTACTCGTGTGAAAAGTGCAATACATTTTTGTGCCTGGGTCTACACACCAAAAAACTGTGCCAGGAATGTTTTAACAAAACTTCAGAAGGAGAAGAAAAAATATACACAGATTCTGAATAGTCTTTTTATTGTTTAATTATTGTATATAATATGTATATGTGTGTTTATCCAAAATCAATCCAGCCATTTTGTGTCTTACAAGTGTTGTGTATTTGAAAATACAATAAAAATACTTGGAGGTAAATATTTTAACTATAACAATTTCACAAAGAACTGACTTCATCATTACGTTCACAGATAAATATATTACAGGTATGTCAATAATATAGAAGTACTTTCGAATTAAATACCTGAACTACTCGAAATCTAATTATTAAAGGTAAAGATTTGGGTTTATACTAATTTCCACTGAAAATGGCATTTGGTCGGTTTTTTCTCGCTCAAATAGTGGTTTCACAAATATTTGTTTAAGATAATTATGTGTATATAGGCATAGTAACCTTCATAGTAATCACTATAAGCACATTCAATCATAACTCCATAGAAATAATCGACAAAACGTGTGATCTCTAGCTTTATGTCCAACGGGCCTAGCGCGACTAAGCGCGTTACGTTGCGGTGCGCGCCTAACTGAGGGTTAAAGCTATTGAAATTGTCAGCCTAGCTGTGAAAATACGTATTTAGCGGTTGCTAAATATTTATGTGTTTTTAACGAACTGTGTCAAATTCAAAACACAGGCTCCAGCAGTGTTTTAGTTAAGTCGGTTTCCGATTCACAGGAGTTAAGTCTCTCTATTCAAAGCTACTAAAATTGACAGCCTAGCTGTGAAAATACATATTTAACGGTTGCTAAATATTTATGTGTTTTTAACGAATTGTGTCAGATTAAAAACACAGGCTCCAGCAGTGTTTTAGTCAAGTCGGCTTCCGATTTACAGGAGTTAAGTCTCTCTCTTCAAAGCTACTGAAATTGACAGCCTAGCTGTGAAAATACGTATTTAGCGGTTGCTAAATATTTATGTGTTTTTAACGAATCGTGTCAGATTCAAAAGACAGGCTCTAGCAGAGTTTTAGTAAAGTTGGCTTCCGATTCACAAGAGTTAAGTCTTTCTCTTCAAAGCTACAGAAATTGACAGCCTAGCTGTGAAAATACGTATTTAGCGGTTGTTAAATATTTATGTGGTTAGGAGTTTTTAACTAATTGTTTCAGATTCAAACCACAGGTTTCAACATGGTTTTAGTTAAGATGGCTTCCCAGTCTCTCTTCAAGGCTACTTAAGATGATAGCTTAGCTGTCGAAATACGTATTTAGCGGTTGTTAGATATTTATGTGGTTAGGAGTTTTTAACGAATTGTGTCAGATTCAAAACACAGGCTCCAGCAGTGTTTTAGTGAAGTTGGCTTCCGGTTCACAGGAGTTAAGTCTCTCTCTTCAAAACTACTGAAATTGACAGCCTAGCCGTGGAAATACGTATTTAGCGGTTGCTAAATAGTTATGTGTGTTTAACGAATTGTGTTAGATTCAAAACACAGGCTCCAGCAGAGTTTTAGTTAAGTTGGCTTCCGATTCACAGGAGTTAAGTCTTTCTCTTCAAAGCTACAGAAATTGACAGCCTAGCTGTGAAAATACGTATTTAGCGGTTGCTAAATATTTATGTGTTTTTAACGAACTGTGTCAGATTCAAAACACAGGCTCCGGCAGTGTTTTAGTGAAGTCGGCTTCCGATTCACAAGAGTTAGGTCTCTCTCTTCAAAGCTACAGAAATTGACAGCCTAGCTGTGAAAATACGTATTTAGCGGTTGCTAAATAATTATGTGTTTTTAACTAATTGTGTCAGATTCAAAACACAGGCTCCAGCAGTGTTTGAGTGAAGCCGGCTTCCGATTCACGGAGTTAAGTCTCTCTCTTCAGCGCTACTGAAATTGACAGCCTAGCTGTGGAAATACGTATTTAGCGGTTGCTAAATATTTATGTGTTTTTAACGAATTGTGTCAGATTTAAAACACAGGCTCCAGCACAGTTTTAGTCAAGTTAGCTGCCAGTTCACAGGAGTTAAGTCTCTCTCTTCAAAGCTACTGGAATTGACAGCCTAGCTGTAGAAATACGTATTTAGCAGTTGTTAGATATCTGCGTAGTTAGGAGTTTTTAACGAATTGTGTCAGATTCAAAACACAGGCTCCAGCAGTGTTTTAGTGAAGCCGGCTTCCGATTCACAGGAGTTAAGTCTCTCTCTTCAAAGCTACTGAAATTGACAGCCTAGCTGTGAAAATACGTATTTAGCGGTTGCTAAATATTTATGTGTTTTTAACGAATTGTGTCAGATTCAAAACACAGGCTACAGCAGAGTTTTAGTTAAGTTGGCTTCCGATTCACAGGAGTTTAGTCTTTCTCTTCAAAGCTGCAGAAATTGACAGCCTAGCTGTGAAAATACGTATTCAGCGGTTGCTAAATATTTAGGTGTTTATAACGAATTGTGTCAGATTAAAAACACAGGCTCCAGCTGTGTTTTAGTGAAGTCGGCTTCCGATTCACAAGAGTTAAGTCTCTCTCTTCAAAGCTACTGAAATTGACAGCCTAGCTGTGAAAATACGTATTTAGCGGTTGCTAAATATTTATGTGTCTTTAACGAATTGTGTCAGATTCAAAACACAGGCTCCAGCAGTGTTTTAGTCAAGTTGGCTGCCAGTTCACAGGAGTTAAGTCTCTCTCTTCAAAGCTACTGAAATTGACAGCCTAGCTGTGGACATACGTATTTAGCGGTTGTTAGATATCTGCGTAGTTAGGAGTTTTTTACGAATTGTGTCAGATTCAAAACACAGGCTCCAGCAGTGTTTTAGTGAAGCCGGCTTCCGATTTACAGGAGTTAAGTCTCTCTCTTCAAAGCTACAGAAATTGACAGCCTAGCTGTGAAAATACGTATTTAGCGGTTGCTAATTATTTATGTGTTTTTCACGAATTGTGTCAGATTCAAAACACAGGCTCCTGCAGAGTTTTAGTGAAGCCGGCTTCCGATTCACAGGAGTTAAGTCTCTCTTTTCAAAGCTACAGAAATTGACAGCCTAGCTGTCGGAATACGTATTTAGCGGTTGTTAGATATCTGCGTAGTTAGGAGTTTTTAACGAATTGTGTCAGATTCAAAACACAGGCTCCAGCAGTGTTTTAGTGAAGCCGGCTTCCGATTCACAGGAGTTAAGTCTCTCTCTTCAAAGCTACAGAAATTGACAGCCTAGCTGTGAAAATACGTATTTAGAGGTTGCTAATCATTTATGTGCTTTTAACGAATTGTGTCAGATTCAAAACACAGGCTCCAACAGTGTTTTAGTTAAGTCGGCTTCCGATTCACAGGAGTTAAGTCTCTCTTTTCAAAGCTACTGAAATTGACAGCCTAGCTGTGAAAATACGTATTTAGCGGTTGCTAAATATTTATGTGGGTAGGGGATTTTAACGAATTGTGTCAGATTCAAAACACAGGCTCCAGCAGAGTTTTAGTGAAGTCGGCTTCCGATGCACAGGAGTTAAGTCTCTCTCTTCAAATCTACTGAAATTGACAGCCTAACTGTGAAAATACGTATTTAGCGGTTGCTAATCATTTATGTGTTTTCAACGAATTGTGTCAGATTCAAAACACAGGCTCCAGCAGTGTTTTAGTGAAGCCGGCTTCCGATTCACAGGAGTTAAGTCTCTCTTTTCAAAGCTACTGAAATTGACAGCCTAGCTGTGAAAATACGTATTTAGCGGTTGCTAAATATTTATGTGTTTTTAACGAATTGTGTCAGATTCAAAACACAGGCTCCAACAATGATTTAGTCAAGTTGGCTTCCGATTCACAAAAGATATGTCTCTCTCTTTAACCTTCCATTAGGCGCGCATAGGTCCAGTGGGCCTATGCCCTTGTATTTTGCTTTTATTTCAAAACCCGATTGAGTTATTGGGGTGGGCCTTCATGACATCTCAGAAGGATCTATTTATAACCGTTTCCTGAAGCGGCATATCGATAACTGTCTTAGTTCCCGAGTAATTGATGAGTAGGCGGAACCGTACGTTGCTTATGTCCGCTGGACCTGACGCGCCCGCTCGCGTAACTGTTATTCCTGCGTATTTTAGCGCCGAGCGTGACAGTGTTTTTCGTCGACTGTGGCTCGGTATCAACTGAAACGGATAAAAAACCAGAAATAATACAATTTTACAATGAAACAAAATCAGGTGTGGATGTTGTCGATAAATTGTGTGCTACTTACAACACAGCACGATCAACAAGAAGATGGCCAATGGTAATTTTTTACCACATGTTGAATGTCGCTGGAATTAACTCCAGAGTAGGGATGGGCGCGTGACGTGAAAACAGTCGTGTCACGTCGTGTCACGGCGTGTCACGTCGTGAACGTGACTAATATTTGAAAATCGTGACGTGAACGTGAGTGAACGTGAGTGAAAATTTCCAAGGCGTGATTCACGTTTCACGTTAATTTCACGTTAAATATTTAGTAACGAATAAAAAACTGCAGGGTGCAGCAACTTTTAAATTCATTAAATCACAAATTGTGCCAAACAAGTTACATAATGTGGTTTTATTTTTGGACCCTAATTATAAATCCTTAAAGTTCATACCTTCACATAAAAGAGAAGATTATAATGCAAATATAACTATAGATGATAATGATGAAATACATAACAAACGACTCAAAACTGGTACATCAGCATCAGATTCTTATCTTTCTACACTTAGAGATAGCTCTGACGAGGACACATGTAATTAGGATAATGTGGAAACAGAACTAAATTAGTATGTTAAATTAAAATTCGGAAATGTAGATGACATTTTAGGATTTTGGAAAAACAGTGTAAATACGCCACTGTTAAAAAAACATGAGAAATTTTAAACATACCGGCAAGTTCCGCTACAAGCGAAAGAGTATTTTCTACAGCTGGGCGAATTTTAGAAGAGCGCAAAATTCGACTAACGCTGAAAATGTTGATTACATATTATTTTTAAATCAACATTTTAATGTTTAGATGTGTAAATGAACTTATTATTCTAATAAAAGTAATGGTTTGTTTTTTATACTCGGCTAATGCTGAAAATGTTAATTACGTTTTATTATTAAATAAAAATATATTGTGTAGATGTGTAAATGAACCTATTTTTAGAAAAGTACGTAATGTTTTGTTTTGTTTACTCGACTTAACACTGAAAATGTTGATTACGTTTAATTTTTAAACGAATTTATTGTGTACTTGTGTAGATGCACTTATTATTCTAATAAAAGTAATGTTTTTTTTTTCTATACTAACCTTAACGCTGAAAATGTTGATCCTTGTACGTAAAAGTACTTTCAAACCTACGAATTAAAAGTGTTGCTATATACCTTCTGTACTCATACCAATAAAGGAAACGTCAATTCCAATGACAGCTTTTAGTATTAAAAGTAATGTCTTTGAAGACATCTGCAAAAAATATATTTGCGAGAAATCGGTATTTATCCCTTGTCGAAGTTATTGTAGTAAATTTTAATTTTTTTCTTTTTATGTCAATTATTAATTCTGATTGCAACATATCACGTAAATTATGTCAGGTGCAAAACATATTTTTAGTTCTCTTTAGGGTTTTTTCGTTGGTTTTAAATTTGAACATTCTGTTCTATCTGAATTTAAATTTTGAAATAAAAGCTGCGTGTCACGTCGTGAGTGGCGTGTCACGCCGTGAACGTGAGTGAACGTGAGCGTGAACGTGCGTGAACGTGACTGTTTAAAGCCAGCGTGAAACGTGCGTGACGTGAGCGAAAAATCACTCACGCGCCCATCTCTACTCCAGAGTAATTCATTTGGGAAACGGAAAGGAATATTTTCCTAGACGAAACTACTTGAAGAAAATGGCTCTGTGTTTAGCAACTCCCCAGTTACAAAGAAGATCCGTATTGAAAAATTTACCAAATGAATTGCAAATTCTTTTAAAAAAATATAAACCGTTGCAGCCAGTAAACGATAAAGAAGAACAAGTAGCAGCAGCTGCAACGCCTCGAAACAAAAGAAAATATTGCGGACCTTGTTACAAAAACAGCAAAAAGCAATGTAAAACTCAGTACTCGTGTGAAAAGTGCAATACATTTTTGTGCCTGGGTCTACACACCAAAAAACTGTGCCAGGAATGTTTTAACAAAACTTCAGAAGGAGAAGAAAAAATATACACAGATTCTGAATAGTCTTTTTATTGTTTAATTATTGTATATAATATGTATATGTGTGTTTATCCAAAATCAATCCAGCCATTTTGTGTCTTACAAGTGTTGTGTATTTGAAAATACAATAAAAATACTTGGAGGTAAATATTTTAACTATAACAATTTCACAAAGAACTGACTTCATCATTACGTTCACAGATAAATATATTACAGGTATGTCAATAATATAGAAGTACTTTCGAATTAAATACCTGAACTACTCGAAATCTAATTATTAAAGGTAAAGATTTGGGTTTATACTAATTTCCACTGAAAATGGCATTTGGTCGGTTTTTTCTCGCTCAAATAGTGGTTTCACAAATATTTGTTTAAGATAATTATGTGTATATAGGCATAGTAACCTTCATAGTAATCACTATAAGCACATTCAATCATAACTCCATAGAAATAATCGACAAAACGTGTGATCTCTAGCTTTATGTCCAACGGGCCTAGCGCGACTAAGCGCGTTACGTTGCGGTGCGCGCCTAACTGAGGGTTAAAGCTATTGAAATTGTCAGCCTAGCTGTGAAAATACGTATTTAGCGGTTGCTAAATATTTATGTGTTTTTAACGAACTGTGTCAAATTCAAAACACAGGCTCCAGCAGTGTTTTAGTTAAGTCGGTTTCCGATTCACAGGAGTTAAGTCTCTCTATTCAAAGCTACTAAAATTGACAGCCTAGCTGTGAAAATACATATTTAACGGTTGCTAAATATTTATGTGTTTTTAACGAATTGTGTCAGATTAAAAACACAGGCTCCAGCAGTGTTTTAGTCAAGTCGGCTTCCGATTTACAGGAGTTAAGTCTCTCTCTTCAAAGCTACTGAAATTGACAGCCTAGCTGTGAAAATACGTATTTAGCGGTTGCTAAATATTTATGTGTTTTTAACGAATTGTGTCAGATTCAAAAGACAGGCTCTAGCAGAGTTTTAGTAAAGTTGGCTTCCGATTCACAAGAGTTAAGTCTTTCTCTTCAAAGCTACAGAAATTGACAGCCTAGCTGTGAAAATACGTATTTAGCGGTTGTTAAATATTTATGTGGTTAGGAGTTTTTAACTAATTGTTTCAGATTCAAACCACAGGTTTCAACATGGTTTTAGTTAAGATGGCTTCCCAGTCTCTCTTCAAGGCTACTTAAGATGATAGCTTAGCTGTCGAAATACGTATTTAGCGGTTGTTAGATATTTATGTGGTTAGGAGTTTTTAACGAATTGTGTCAGATTCAAAACACAGGCTCCAGCAGTGTTTTAGTGAAGTTGGCTTCCGGTTCACAGGAGTTAAGTCTCTCTCTTCAAAACTACTGAAATTGACAGCCTAGCCGTGGAAATACGTATTTAGCGGTTGCTAAATAGTTATGTGTGTTTAACGAATTGTGTTAGATTCAAAACACAGGCTCCAGCAGAGTTTTAGTTAAGTTGGCTTCCGATTCACAGGAGTTAAGTCTTTCTCTTCAAAGCTACAGAAATTGACAGCCTAGCTGTGAAAATACGTATTTAGCGGTTGCTAAATATTTATGTGTTTTTAACGAACTGTGTCAGATTCAAAACACAGGCTCCGGCAGTGTTTTAGTGAAGTCGGCTTCCGATTCACAAGAGTTAGGTCTCTCTCTTCAAAGCTACAGAAATTGACAGCCTAGCTGTGAAAATACGTATTTAGCGGTTGCTAAATAATTATGTGTTTTTAACTAATTGTGTCAGATTCAAAACACAGGCTCCAGCAGTGTTTGAGTGAAGCCGGCTTCCGATTCACGGAGTTAAGTCTCTCTCTTCAGCGCTACTGAAATTGACAGCCTAGCTGTGGAAATACGTATTTAGCGGTTGCTAAATATTTATGTGTTTTTAACGAATTGTGTCAGATTTAAAACACAGGCTCCAGCACAGTTTTAGTCAAGTTAGCTGCCAGTTCACAGGAGTTAAGTCTCTCTCTTCAAAGCTACTGGAATTGACAGCCTAGCTGTAGAAATACGTATTTAGCAGTTGTTAGATATCTGCGTAGTTAGGAGTTTTTAACGAATTGTGTCAGATTCAAAACACAGGCTCCAGCAGTGTTTTAGTGAAGCCGGCTTCCGATTCACAGGAGTTAAGTCTCTCTCTTCAAAGCTACTGAAATTGACAGCCTAGCTGTGAAAATACGTATTTAGCGGTTGCTAAATATTTATGTGTTTTTAACGAATTGTGTCAGATTCAAAACACAGGCTACAGCAGAGTTTTAGTTAAGTTGGCTTCCGATTCACAGGAGTTTAGTCTTTCTCTTCAAAGCTGCAGAAATTGACAGCCTAGCTGTGAAAATACGTATTCAGCGGTTGCTAAATATTTAGGTGTTTATAACGAATTGTGTCAGATTAAAAACACAGGCTCCAGCTGTGTTTTAGTGAAGTCGGCTTCCGATTCACAAGAGTTAAGTCTCTCTCTTCAAAGCTACTGAAATTGACAGCCTAGCTGTGAAAATACGTATTTAGCGGTTGCTAAATATTTATGTGTCTTTAACGAATTGTGTCAGATTCAAAACACAGGCTCCAGCAGTGTTTTAGTCAAGTTGGCTGCCAGTTCACAGGAGTTAAGTCTCTCTCTTCAAAGCTACTGAAATTGACAGCCTAGCTGTGGACATACGTATTTAGCGGTTGTTAGATATCTGCGTAGTTAGGAGTTTTTTACGAATTGTGTCAGATTCAAAACACAGGCTCCAGCAGTGTTTTAGTGAAGCCGGCTTCCGATTTACAGGAGTTAAGTCTCTCTCTTCAAAGCTACAGAAATTGACAGCCTAGCTGTGAAAATACGTATTTAGCGGTTGCTAATTATTTATGTGTTTTTCACGAATTGTGTCAGATTCAAAACACAGGCTCCTGCAGAGTTTTAGTGAAGCCGGCTTCCGATTCACAGGAGTTAAGTCTCTCTTTTCAAAGCTACAGAAATTGACAGCCTAGCTGTCGGAATACGTATTTAGCGGTTGTTAGATATCTGCGTAGTTAGGAGTTTTTAACGAATTGTGTCAGATTCAAAACACAGGCTCCAGCAGTGTTTTATTCAAGTTGGCTGCCAGTTCACAGGAGTTAAGTCTCTCTCTTCAAAGCTACTGAAATTGACAGCCTAGCTGTGAAAATACGTATTTAGCGGTTGCTAAATATTTATGTGTTTTTAACGAATTGCGTCAGTTTCAAAACACAGGGTCCAGCAGAGTTTTAGTTAAGTTGGCTTCAGATTCACAGGAGTTAAGTCTTTCTCTTCAAAGCTACAGAAATTGGCAGCCTAGCTGTGAAAATACGTATTTAGCGGTTCCTAAATATTTATGTGTTTTTAACGAATTGTGTCAGATTAAAAACACAGGCTTCGGCAGTGTTTTAGTGAAGTCGGCTTCCGATTCACAAGAGTTAAATCTCTCTCTTCAAAGCTACTGAAATTGACAGCCTAGCTGTGAAAATACGTATTTAGCGGTTGCTAAATATTTATGTGTTTTTAACGAATTGTGTCAGATTCAAAACACAGGCTCCAGCAGTGTTTTAGTGAAGCCGGCTTCCGATTCACAGGAGTTAAGTCTCTCTCTTCAAAGCTACTGAAATTGACAGCCTAGCTGTGGAAATACGTATTTAGCGGTTGTTAGATATCTGCGTAGTTAGGAGTTTTTAACGAATTGTGTCAGATTCAAACCACAGGCTCCAGCAGTGTTTTAGTGAAGCCGGCTTCCGATTCACAAGAGTTAAGTCTCTCTCTTCAAAGCTACTGAAATTGACAGCCTAGCTGTGAAAATACGTATTTAGCGGTTGCTAAATATTTATGTGTTTTTAACGAATTGTGTCAGATTAAAAACACAGGCTCCGGCAGTGTTTTAGTGAAGTCGGCTTCCGATTCACAAGAGTTAAGTCTCTCTCTTCAAAGCTACTGAAATTGACAGCCTAGCTGTGGAAATACGTATTTAGCGGTTGTTAGATATCTGCGTAGTTAGGAGTTTTTAACGAATTGTGTCAGATTCAAACCACAGGCTCCAGCAGTGTTTTAGTGAAGCCGGCTTCCGATTCACAAGAGTTAAGTCTCTCTCTTCAAAGCTACTGAAATTGACAGCCTAGCTGTGAAAATACGTATTTAGCGGTTGCTAAATATTTATGTGTTTTTAACGAATTGTGTCAGATTAAAAACACAGGCTCCGGCAGTGTTTTAGTGAAGTCGGCTTCCGATTCACAAGAGTTAAGTCTCTCTCTTCAAAGCTACTGAAATTGACAGCCTAGCTGTGAAAATACGTATTTAGCGGTTGCTAAATGTTTATGTGTTTTTAACGAATTGTGTCAGATTCAAAACATAGGCTCCAGCAGAGTTTTAGTTAAGTTGGCTTCCGATTCACAGGAGATAAGTCTTTCTCTTCAAAGCTACAGAAATTGACAGCCTAGCTGTGAAAATACGTATTTAGCGGTTGCTAAATATTTATGTGATTTTAACGAATTGTGTCAGATTAAAAACACAGGCTCCAGCAGTGTTTTAGTGAAGTCGGCTTCCGATTTACAAGAGTTAAGTCTCTTTCTTTAAAGCTACTGAAATTGACAGCCTAGCTGTAAAGATACGTATTTAGCGGTTGCTAAACGTTTATGTGTTTTTAACGAATTGTGTCAGATTCAAGACACAGGCTCCAGCAGTGTTTTAGTCAAGTTGACTGCCAGTTCACCGGTGTTAAGTCTCTCTCTTCAAAGCTACTGAAATTGACAGCCTAGCTGTGGAAATACGTATTTAGCGGTTGTTAGATATCTGCGTAGTTAGCAGTTTTTAACGAATTGTGTCAGATTCAAAACACAGGCTCCAGCAGTGTTTTAGTGAAGCCGGCTTCCGATTCACAGGAGGTAAGTCTCTCTCTTCAAAGCTACAGAAATTGACAGCCTAGCTGTGAAAATACGTATTTAGCGGATGCTAGATATTTATGTGTTTTTAACGAATTGTGCCAGATTCAAAACACAGACTCCAGCAGTGTTTTAGTGAAGCCGGCTTCCGATTCACAGGAGTTAAGTCTCTCTCTTCAAAGCTACAGAAATTGACAGCCTAGCTGTGAAAATACGTATTTAGAGGTTGCTAATCATTTATGTGCTTTTAACGAATTGTGTCAGATTCAAAACACAGGCTCCAACAGTGTTTTAGTTAAGTCGGCTTCCGATTCACAGGAGTTAAGTCTCCCTTTTCAAAGCTACTGAAATTGACAGCCTAGCTGTGAAAATACGTATTTAGCGGTTGCTAAATATTTATGTGGGTAGGGGATTTTAACGAATTGTGTCAGATTCAAAACACAGGCTCCAGCAGAGTTTTAGTGAAGTCGGCTTCCGATGCACAGGAGTTAAGTCTCTCTCTTCAAAGCTACTGAAATTGACAGCCTAACTGTGAAAATACGTATTTAGCGGTTGCTAATCATTTATGTGTTTTCAACGAATTGTGTCAGATTCAAAACACAGGCTCCAGCAGTGTTTTAGTGAAGCCGGCTTCCGATTCACAGGAGTTAAGTCTCTTTTTTCAAAGCTACTGAAATTGACAGCCTAGCTGTGAAAATACGTATTTAGCGGTTGCTAAATATTTATGTGTTTTTAACGAATTGTGTCAGATTCAAAACACAGGCTCCAACAATGATTTAGTCAAGTTGGCTTCCGATTCACAAAAGATATGTCTCTCTCTTTAAAGCTATTGAAATTGTCAGCCTAGCTGTGAAAATACGTATTTAGCGGTTGCTAAATATTTATGTGTTTTTAACGAACTGTGTCAAATTCAAAACACAGGCTCCAGCAGTGTTTTAGTTACGTCGGCTTCCGATTCACAGGAGTTAAGTCTCTCTCTTCAAAGCTACTAAAATTGACAGCCTAGCTGTGAAAATACATATTTAGCGGTTGCTAAATATTTATGTGTTTTTAACGAATTGTGTCAGATTAAAAACACAGGCTCCAGCAGTGTTTTAGTCAAGTCGGCTTCCGATTGACAGGAGTTAAGTCTCTCTCTTCAAAGCTACTGAAATTGACAGCCTAGCTGTGAAAATACGTATTTAGCGGTTGCTAAATATTTATGTGTTTTTAACGAATTGTGTCAGATTCAAAAGACAGGCTCTAGCAGAGTTTTAGTAAAGTTGGCTTCCGATTCACAAGAGTTAAGTCTTTCTCTTCAAAGCTACAGAAATTGACAGCCTAGCTGTGAAAATACGTATTTAGCGGTTGTTAAATATTTATGTGGTTAGGAGTTTTTAACTAATTGTTTCAGATTCAAACCACAGGTTTCAACATGGTTTTAGTTAAGATGGCTTCCCAGTCTCTCTTCAAGGCTACTTAAGATGATAGCTTAGCTGTCGAAATACGTATTTAGCGGTTGTTAGATATTTATGTGGTTAGGAGTTTTTAACGAAATGTGTCAGATTCAAAACACAGGCTCCAGCAGTGTTTTAGTGAAGTTGGCTTCCGGTTCACAGGAGTTAAGTCTCTCTCTTCAAAACTACTGAAATTGACAGCCTAGCTGTGGAAATACGTATTTAGCGGTTGCTAAATAGTTATGTGTCTTTAACGAATTGTGATAGATTCAAAACACAGGCTCCAGCAGAGTTTTAGTTAAGTTGGCTTCCGATTCACAGGAGTTAAATCTCTCTCTTCAAAGCTACTGAAATTGACAGCCTAGCTGTGAAAATACGTATTTAGCGGTTCCTAAATATTTATGTGTTTTTAACGAATTGTGTCAGATTAAAAACACAGGCTTCGGCAGTGTTTTAGTGAAGTCGGCTTCCGATTCACAAGAGTTAAATCTCTCTCTTCAAAGCTACTGAAATTGACAGCCTAGCTGTGAAAATACGTATTTAGAGGTTGCTAATCATTTATGTGCTTTTAACGAATTGTGCCAGATTCAAAACACAGACTCCAGCAGTGTTTTAGTGAAGCCGGCTTCCGATTCACAGGAGTTAAGTCTCTCTCTTCAAAGCTACAGAAATTGACAGCCTAGCTGTGAAAATACGTATTTAGAGGTTGCTAATCATTTATGTGCTTTTAACGAATTGTGTCAGATTCAAAACACAGGCTCCAACAGTGTTTTAGTTAAGTCGGCTTCCGATTCACAGGAGTTAAGTCTCCCTTTTCAAAGCTACTGAAATTGACAGCCTAGCTGTGAAAATACGTATTTAGCGGTTGCTAAATATTTATGTGGGTAGGGGATTTTAACGAATTGTGTCAGATTCAAAACACAGGCTCCAGCAGAGTTTTAGTGAAGTCGGCTTCCGATGCACAGAAGTTAAGTCTCTCTCTTCAAAGCTACTGAAATTGACAGCCTAACTGTGAAAATACGTATTTAGCGGTTGCTAATCATTTATGTGTTTTCAACGAATTGTGTCAGATTCAAAACACAGGCTCCAGCAGTGTTTTAGTGAAGCCGGCTTCCGATTCACAGGAGTTAAGTCTCTTTTTTCAAAGCTACTGAAATTGACAGCCTAGCTGTGAAAATACGTATTTAGCGGTTGCTAAATATTTATGTGTTTTTAACGAATTGTGTCAGATTCAAAACACAGGCTCCAACAATGATTTAGTCAA
Organism: Agriotes lineatus; assembly: GCA_940337035.1. Lineage (NCBI taxonomy): Eukaryota > Metazoa > Arthropoda > Insecta > Coleoptera > Elateridae > Agriotes > Agriotes lineatus. Next base: position 69,051 of record CALNHX010001063.1, read on the forward strand.
GTTGGCTTCCGATTCACAAAAGATATGTCTCTCTCTTTAAAGCTATTGAAATTGTCAGCCTAGCTGTGAAAATACGTATTTAGCGGTTGCTAAATATTTATGTGTTTTTAACGAACTGTGTCAAATTCAAAACACAGGCTCCAGCAGTGTTTTAGTTACGTCGGCTTCCGATTCACAGGAGTTAAGTCTCTCTCTTCAAAGCTACTAAAATTGACAGCCTAGCTGTGAAAATACATATTTAGCGGTTGCTAAATATTTATGTGTTTTTAACGAATTGTGTCAGATTAAAAACACAGGCTCCAGCAGTGTTTTAGTCAAGTCGGCTTCCGATTGACAGGAGTTAAGTCTCTCTCTTCAAAGCTACTGAAATTGACAGCCTAGCTGTGAAAATACGTATTTAGCGGTTGCTAAATATTTATGTGTTTTTAACGAATTGTGTCAGATTCAAAAGACAGGCTCTAGCAGAGTTTTAGTAAAGTTGGCTTCCGATTCACAAGAGTTAAGTCTTTCTCTTCAAAGCTACAGAAATTGACAGCCTAGCTGTGAAAATACGTATTTAGCGGTTGTTAAATATTTATGTGGTTAGGAGTTTTTAACTAATTGTTTCAGATTCAAACCACAGGTTTCAACATGGTTTTAGTTAAGATGGCTTCCCAGTCTCTCTTCAAGGCTACTTAAGATGATAGCTTAGCTGTCGAAATACGTATTTAGCGGTTGTTAGATATTTATGTGGTTAGGAGTTTTTAACGAAATGTGTCAGATTCAAAACACAGGCTCCAGCAGTGTTTTAGTGAAGTTGGCTTCCGGTTCACAGGAGTTAAGTCTCTCTCTTCAAAACTACTGAAATTGACAGCCTAGCTGTGGAAATACGTATTTAGCGGTTGCTAAATAGTTATGTGTCTTTAACGAATTGTGATAGATTCAAAACACAGGCTCCAGCAGAGTTTTAGTTAAGTTGGCTTCCGATTCACAGGAGTTAAATCTCTCTCTTCAAAGCTACTGAAATTGACAGCCTAGCTGTGAAAATACGTATTTAGCGGTTCCTAAATATTTATGTGTTTTTAACGAATTGTGTCAGATTAAAAACACAGGCTTCGGCAGTGTTTTAGTGAAGTCGGCTTCCGATTCACAAGAGTTAAATCTCTCTCTTCAAAGCTACTGAAATTGACAGCCTAGCTGTGAAAATACGTATTTAGCGGTTGCTAAATATTTATGTGTTTTTAACGAATTGTGTCAGATTCAAAACACAGGCTCCAGCAGTGTTTTAGTGAAGCCGGCTTCCGATTCACAGGAGTTAAGTCTCTCTCTTCAAAGCTACTGAAATTGACAGCCTAGCTGTGGAAATACGTATTTAGCGGTTGTTAGATATCTGCGTAGTTAGGAGTTTTTAACGAATTGTGTCAGATTCAAACCACAGGCTCCAGCAGTGTTTTAGTGAAGCCGGCTTCCGATTCACAAGAGTTAAGTCTCTCTCTTCAAAGCTACTGAAATTGACAGCCTAGCTGTGAAAATACGTATTTAGCGGTTGCTAAATATTTATGTGTTTTTAACGAATTGTGTCAGATTAAAAACACAGGCTCCGGCAGTGTTTTAGTGAAGTCGGCTTCCGATTCACAAGAGTTAAGTCTCTCTCTTCAAAGCTACTGAAATTGACAGCCTAGCTGTGGAAATACGTATTTAGCGGTTGTTAGATATCTGCGTAGTTAGGAGTTTTTAACGAATTGTGTCAGATTCAAACCACAGGCTCCAGCAGTGTTTTAGTGAAGCCGGCTTCCGATTCACAAGAGTTAAGTCTCTCTCTTCAAAGCTACTGAAATTGACAGCCTAGCTGTGAAAATACGTATTTAGCGGTTGCTAAATATTTATGTGTTTTTAACGAATTGTGTCAGATTAAAAACACAGGCTCCGGCAGTGTTTTAGTGAAGTCGGCTTCCGATTCACAAGAGTTAAGTCTCTCTCTTCAAAGCTACTGAAATTGACAGCCTAGTTGTGAAAATACGTATTTAGCGGTTGCTAAATGTTTATGTGTTTTTAACGAATTGTGTCAGATTCAAAACATAGGCTCCAGCAGAGTTTTAGTTAAGTTGGCTTCCGATTCACAGGAGATAAGTCTTTCTCTTCAAAGCTACAGAAATTGACAGCCTAGCTGTGAAAATACGTATTTAGCGGTTGCTAAATATTTATGTGATTTTAACGAATTGTGTCAGATTAAAAACACAGGCTCCAGCAGTGTTTTAGTGAAGTCGGCTTCCGATTTACAAGAGTTAAGTCTCTTTCTTTAAAGCTACTGAAATTGACAGCCTAGCTGTAAAGATACGTATTTAGCGGTTGCTAAACGTTTATGTGTTTTTAACGAATTGTGTCAGATTCAAGACACAGGCTCCAGCAGTGTTTTAGTCAAGTTGACTGCCAGTTCACCGGTGTTAAGTCTCTCTCTTCAAAGCTACTGAAATTGACAGCCTAGCTGTGGAAATACGTATTTAGCGGATGCTAGATATTTATGTGTTTTTAACGAATTGTGCCAGATTCAAAACACAGACTCCAGCAGTGTTTTAGTGAAGCCGGCTTCCGATTCACAGGAGTTAAGTCTCTCTCTTCAAAGCTACAGAAATTGACAGCCTAGCTGTGAAAATACGTATTTAGAGGTTGTTAATCATTTATGTGATTTTAACGAATTGTGTCAGATTCAAAACACAGGCTCCAACAGTGTTTTAGTTAAGTCGGCTTCCGATTCACAGGAGTTAAGTCTCCCTTTTCAAAGCTACTGAAATTGACAGCCTAGCTGTGAAAATACGTATTTAGCGGTTGCTAAATATTTATGTGGGTAGGGGATTTTAACGAATTGTGTCAGATTCAAAACACAGGCTCCAGCAGAGTTTTAGTGAAGTCGGCTTCCGATGCACAGGAGTTAAGTCTCTCTCTTCAAAGCTACTGAAATTGACAGCCTAACTGTGAAAATACGTATTTAGCGGTTGCTAATCATTTATGTGTTTTCAACGAATTGTGTCAGATTCAAAACACAGGCTCCAGCAGTGTTTTAGTAAAGCCGGCTTCCGATTCACAGGAGTTAAGTCTCTTTTTTCAAAGCTACTGAAATTGACAGCCTAGCTGTGAAAATACGTATTTAGCGGTTGCTAAATATTTATGTGTTTTTAACGAATTGTGTCAGATTCAAAACACAGGCTCCAACAATGATTTAGTCAAGTTGGCTTCCGATTCACAAAAGATATGTCTCTCTCTTTAAAGCTATTGAAATTGTCAGCCTAGCTGTGAAAATACGTATTTAGCGGTTGCTAAATATTTATGTGTTTTTAACGAACTGTGTCAAATTCAAAACACAGGCTCCAGCAGTGTTTTAGTTACGTCGGCTTCCGATTCACAGGAGTTAAGTCTCTCTCTTCAAAGCTACTAAAATTGACAGCCTAGCTGTGAAAATACATATTTAGCGGTTGCTAAATATTTATGTGTTTTTAACGAATTGTGTCAGATTAAAAACACAGGCTCCAGCAGTGTTTTAGTCAAGTCGGCTTCCGATTTACAGGAGTTAAGTCTCTCTCTTCAAAGCTACTGAAATTGACAGCCTAGCTGTGAAAATACGTATTTAGCGGTTGCTAAATATTTATGTGTTTTTAACGAATTGTGTCAGATTCAAAAGACAGGCTCTAGCAGAGTTTTAGTAAAGTTGGCTTCCGATTCACAAGAGTTAAGTCTTTCTCTTCAAAGCTACAGAAATTGACAGCCTAGCTGTGAAAATACGTATTTAGCGGTTGTTAAATATTTATGTGGTTAGGAGTTTTTAACTAATTGTTTCAGATTCAAACCACAGGTTTCAACATGGTTTTAGTTAAGATGGCTTCCCAGTCTCTCTTCAAGGCTACTTAAGATGATAGCTTAGCTGTCGAAATACGTATTTAGCGGTTGTTAGATATTTATGTGGTTAGGAGTTTTTAACGAAATGTGTCAGATTCAAAACACAGGCTCCAGCAGTGTTTTAGTGAAGTTGGCTTCCGGTTCACAGGAGTTAAGTCTCTCTCTTCAAAACTACTGAAATTGACAGCCTAGCTGTGGAAATACGTATTTAGCGGTTGCTAAATAGTTATGTGTCTTTAACGAATTGTGATAGATTCAAAACACAGGCTCCAGCAGAGTTTTAGTTAAGTTGGCTTCCGATTCACAGGAGTTAAATCTCTCTCTTCAAAGCTACTGAAATTGACAGCCTAGCTGTGAAAATACGTATTTAGCGGTTCCTAAATATTTATGTGTTTTTAACGAATTGTGTCAGATTAAAAACACAGGCTTCGGCAGTGTTTTAGTGAAGTCGGCTTCCGATTCACAAGAGTTAAATCTCTCTCTTCAAAGCTACTGAAATTGACAGCCTAGCTGTGAAAATACGTATTTAGCGGTTGCTAAATATTTATGTGTTTTTAACGAATTGTGTCAGATTCAAAACACAGGCTCCAGCAGTGTTTTAGTGAAGCCGGCTTCCGATTCACAGGAGTTAAGTCTCTCTCTTCAAAGCTACTGAAATTGACAGCCTAGCTGTGGAAATACGTATTTAGCGGTTGTTAGATATCTGCGTAGTTAGGAGTTTTTAACGAATTGTGTCAGATTCAAACCACAGGCTCCAGCAGTGTTTTAGTGAAGCCGGCTTCCGATTCACAAGAGTTAAGTCTCTCTCTTCAAAGCTACTGAAATTGACAGCCTAGCTGTGAAAATACGTATTTAGCGGTTGCTAAATATTTATGTGTTTTTAACGAATTGTGTCAGATTAAAAACACAGGCTCCGGCAGTGTTTTAGTGAAGTCGGCTTCCGATTCACAAGAGTTAAGTCTCTCTCTTCAAAGCTACTGAAATTGACAGCCTAGCTGTGGAAATACGTATTTAGCGGTTGTTAGATATCTGCGTAGTTAGGAGTTTTTAACGAATTGTGTCAGATTCAAACCACAGGCTCCAGCAGTGTTTTAGTGAAGCCGGCTTCCGATTCACAAGAGTTAAGTCTCTCTCTTCAAAGCTACTGAAATTGACAGCCTAGCTGTGAAAATACGTATTTAGCGGTTGCTAAATATTTATGTGTTTTTAACGAATTGTGTCAGATTAAAAACACAGGCTCCGGCAGTGTTTTAGTGAAGTCGGCTTCCGATTCACAAGAGTTAAGTCTCTCTCTTCAAAGCTACTGAAATTGACAGCCTAGCTGTGAAAATACGTATTTAGCGGTTGCTAAATGTTTATGTGTTTTTAACGAATTGTGTCAGATTCAAAACATAGGCTCCAGCAGAGTTTTAGTTAAGTTGGCTTCCGATTCACAGGAGATAAGTCTTTCTCTTCAAAGCTACAGAAATTGACAGCCTAGCTGTGAAAATACGTATTTAGCGGTTGCTAAATATTTATGTGATTTTAACGAATTGTGTCAGATTAAAAACACAGGCTCCAGCAGTGTTTTAGTGAAGTCGGCTTCCGATTTACAAGAGTTAAGTCTCTTTCTTTAAAGCTACTGAAATTGACAGCCTAGCTGTAAAGATACGTATTTAGCGGTTGCTAAACGTTTATGTGTTTTTAACGAATTGTGTCAGATTCAAGACACAGGCTCCAGCAGTGTTTTAGTCAAGTTGACTGCCAGTTCACCGGTGTTAAGTCTCTCTCTTCAAAGCTACTGAAATTGACAGCCTAGCTGTGGAAATACGTATTTAGCGGCTGTTAGATATCTGCGTAGTTAGCAGTTTTTAACGAATTGTGTCAGATTCAAAACACAGGCTCCAGCAGTGTTTTAGTGAAGCCGGCTTCCGATTCACAGGAGGTAAGTCTCTCTCTTCAAAGCTACAGAAATTGACAGCCTAGCTGTGAAAATACGTATTTAGCGGATGCTAGATATTTATGTGTTTTTAACGAATTGTGCCAGATTCAAAACACAGACTCCAGCAGTGTTTTAGTGAAGCCGGCTTCCCATTCACAGGAGTTAAGTCTCTCTCTTCAAAGCTACAGAAATTGACAGCCTAGCTGTGAAAATACGTATTTAGAGGTTGCTAATCATTTATGTGCTTTTAACGAATTGTGTCAGATTCAAAACACAGGCTCCAACAGTGTTTTAGTTAAGTCGGCTTCCGATTCACAGGAGTTAAGTCTCCCTTTTCAAAGCTACTGAAATTGACAGCCTAGCTGTGAAAATACGTATTTAGCGGTTGCTAAATATTTATGTGGGTAGGGGATTTTAACGAATTGTGTCAGATTCAAAACACAGGCTCCAGCAGAGTTTTAGTGAAGTCGGCTTCCGATGCACAGGAGTTAAGTCTCTCTCTTCAAAGCTACTGAAATTGACAGCCTAACTGTGAAAATACGTATTTAGCGGTTGCTAATCATTTATGTGTTTTCAACGAATTGTGTCAGATTCAAAACACAGGCTCCAGCAGTGTTTTAGTGAAGCCGGCTTCCGATTCACAGGAGTTAAGTCTCTTTTTTCAAAGCTACTGAAATTGACAGCCTAGCTGTGAAAATACGTATTTAGCGGTTGCTAAATATTTATGTGTTTTTAACGAATTGTGTCAGATTCAAGACACAGGCTCCAACAATGATTTAGTCAAGTTGGCTTCCGATTCACAAAAGATATGTCTCTCTCTTTAAAGCTATTGAAATTGTCAGCCTAGCTGTGAAAATACGTATTTAGCGGTTGCTAAATATTTATGTGTTTTTAACGAACTGTGTCAAATTCAAAACACAGGCTCCAGCAGTGTTTTAGTTACGTCGGCTTCCGATTCACAGGAGTTAAGTCTCTCTCTTCAAAGCTACTAAAATTGACAGCCTAGCTGTGAAAATACATATTTAGCGGTTGCTAAATATTTATGTGTTTTTAACGAATTGTGTCAGATTAAAAACACAGGCTCCAGCAGTGTTTTAGTCAAGTCGGCTTCCGATTTACAGGAGTTAAGTCTCTCTCTTCAAAGCTACTGAAATTGACAGCCTAGCTGTGAAAATACGTATTTAGCGGTTGCTAAATATTTATGTGTTTTTAACGAATTGTGTCAGATTCAAAAGACAGGCTCTAGCAGAGTTTTAGTAAAGTTGGCTTCCGATTCACAAGAGTTAAGTCTTTCTCTTCAAAGCTACAGAAATTGACAGCCTAGCTGTGAAAATACGTATTTAGCGGTTGTTAAATATTTATGTGGTTAGGAGTTTTTAACTAATTGTTTCAGATTCAAACCACAGGTTTCAACATGGTTTTAGTTAAGATGGCTTCCCAGTCTCTCTTCAAGGCTACTTAAGATGATAGCTTAGCTGTCGAAATACGTATTTAGCGGTTGTTAGATATTTATGTGGTTAGGAGTTTTTAACGAAATGTGTCAGATTCAAAACACAGGCTCCAGCAGTGTTTTAGTGAAGTTGGCTTCCGGTTCACAGGAGTTAAGTCTCTCTCTTCAAAACTACTGAAATTGACAGCCTAGCTGTGGAAATACGTATTTAGCGGTTGCTAAATAGTTATGTGTTTTTAACGAATTGTGTCAGATTCAAAACACAGGCTCCAGCAGAGTTTTAGTTAAGTTGGCTTCCGATTCACAGGAGTTAAGTCTCTCTCTTCAAAGCTACTAAAATTGACAGCCTAGCTGTGAAAATACATATTTAGCGTTTGCTAAATATTTATGTGTTTTTAACGAATTGTGTCAGATTAAAAACACAGGCTCCAGCAATGTTTTACTCAAGTCGGCTTCCGATTTACAGGAGTTAAGTCTCTCTCTTCAAAGCTACTGAAATTGACAGCCTAGCTGTGAAAATACGTATTTAGCGGTTGCTAAATATTTATGTGTTTTTAACGAATTGTGTCAGATTCAAAAGACAGGCTCTAGCAGAGTTTTAGTAAAGTTGGCTTCCGATTCACAAGATTTATGTCTTTCTCTTCAAAGCTACAGAAATTGACAGCCAAGCTGTAAAAATACGTATTTAGCGGTTGTTAAATATTTATGTGGTTAGGAGTTTTTAACTAATTGTTTCAGATTCAAACCACAGGTTTCAACATGGTTTTAGTTAAGATGGCTTCCCAGTCTCTCTTCAATTCTACTTAAGATGATAGCTTAGCTGTCGAAATACGTATTTAGCGGTTGTTAGATATTTATGTGGTTAGGGGTTTTTAACGAATTGTGTCAGATTCAAAACACAGGCTCTAGCAGAGTTTTAGTAAAGTTGGCTTCCGATTCACAAGAGTTAAGTCTTTCTCTTCAAAGCTACAGAAATTGACAGCCTAGCTGTGAAAATACGTATTTAGCGGTTGTTAAATATTTATGTGGTTAGGAGTTTTTAACTAATTGTTTCAGATTCAAACCACAGGTTTCAACATGGTTTTAGTTAAGATGGCTTCCCAGTCTCTCTTCAAAGCTACTTAAGATGATAGCTTAGCTGTCGAAATACGTATTTAGCGGTTGTTAGATATTTATGTGGTTAGGGGTTTTTAACGAATTGTGTCAGATTCAAAACACAGGCTCCAGCAGTGTTTTAGTGAAGTTGGCTTCCGGTTCACAAGAGTTAAGTCTCTCTCTTCAAAACTACTGAAATTGACAGCCTAGCTGTGGAAATACGTATTTAGCGGTTGCTAAATAGTTATGTGTTTTTAACGAATTGTGTTAGATTCAAAACACAGGCTCCAGCAGAGTTTTAGTTAAGTTGGCTTCCGATTCACAGGAGTTAAGTCTTTCTCTTCAAAGCTACAGAAATTGACAGCCTAGCTGTGAAAATACGTATTTAGCGGTTGCTAAATATTTATGTGTTTTTAACGAACTGTGTCAGATTCAAAACACAGGCTCCGGCAGTGTTTTAGTGAAGTCGGCTTCCGATTCACAAGAGTTAGGTCTCTCTCTTCAAAGCTACAGAAATTGACAGCCTAGCTGTGAAAATACGTATTTAGCGGTTGCTAAATAATTATGTGTTTTTAACGAATTGTGTCAGATTCAAAACACAGGCTACAGCAGTGTTTTAGTGAAGCCGGCTTCCGATTCACAGGAGTTAAGTCTCTCTCTTCAGCGCTACTGAAATTGACAGCCTAGCTGTGGAAATACGTATTTAGCGGTTGCTCAATATTTATGTGTTTTTAACGAATTGTGTCAGATTCAAAACACAGGCTCCAGCAGAGTTTTAGTTAAGTTGGCTTCCGATTCACAGGAGTTAAGTCTTTCTCTTCGAAACTACAAAAATTGACAGCCTAGCTGTGAAAATACGTATTTAGCGGTTGCTAAATATTTATGTGTTTTTAACGAAACGTGTCAGATTAAAAACATAGGCTCCAGCAGTGTTTTAGTGAAGTCCGCTTCCGATTTACAAGAGTTGAGTCTCTTTCTTCAAAGCTACTGAAATTGACAGCCTAGCTGTGAAAATACGTATTTAGCGGATGCTAAATATTTATGTGTTTTTAACGAATTGTGTCAGATTCAAAACACAGGCTCCAGCAGTGTTTTAGTGAAGCCGGCTTCCGATTCACAGGAGTTAAGTCTCTCTCTTCAAAGCTACAGAAATTGACAGCCTAGCTGTGAAAATACGTATTTAGCGGATGCTAAATATTTATGTGTTTTTAACGAATTGTGCCAGATTCAAAACACAGGCTCCAGCAGTGTTTTAGTGAAGCCGGCTTCCGATTCACAGGAGTTAAGTCTCTCTCTTCAAAGCTACAGAAATTGACAACCTAGCTGTGAAAATACGTATTTAGCGGTTGCTAATCATTTATGTGTTTTTAACGAATTGTGTCAGATTCAAAACACAGGCTCCAGCAGTGTTTTAGTTAAGTCGGCTTCCGATTTACAGGAGTTAAGTCTCTCTCTTCAAATCTACTGAAATTGACAGCCTAGCTGTGAAAATACGTATTTAGCGGTTGCTAAATATTTATGTGTTTTTAACGAATTGTGTCAGATTCAAAACACAGGCTCCAGCAGTGTTTTAGTCAAGTTGGATGCCAGTTTACAGGAGTTAAGCCTCTCTCTTCAAAGCTACTGAAATCGACAGCCTAGCTGTGGAAATACGTACTTAGCGGTTGTTAGATATCTGCATAGTTAAAAGTTTTTAACGATTTGTGTCAGATTCAAAACACAGGCTCCAGCAGTGTTTTAGTGAAGCCGCCTTCCGATTTACAGGAGTTAAGTCTCTCTCTTCAAAGCTACTGAAATTGACAGCCTAGCTGTGGAAATACGTATCTAGCGGTTGTTCGATATCTGCGTAGTTAGTAGTTTTTAACAAATTGTGTCAGATTTAAAACACAGGCTCCAGCAGTGTTTTAGTGAAGCCGGCTTCCGATTCACAGGAGTTAAGTCTTTCTCTTCAAAGCTACAGAAATTGGCAGCCTAGCTGTGAAAATACGTATTTAGCGGTTGCTAAATAATTATGTGTTTTTAACGAATTGTGTCAGATTCAAAACACAGGCTCCAGCAGAGTTTTAGTTAAGTTGGCCTCCGATTCACAGGAGTTAAGTCTCTCTCTTCAAAGCTACTAAAATTGACAGCCTAGCTGTGAAAATACATATTTAGCGTTTGCTAAATATTTATGTGTTTTTAACGAATTGTGTCAGATTAAAAACACAGGCTCCAGCAGTGTTTTAGTCAAGTCGGCTTCCGATTTACAGGAGTTAAGTCTCTCTCTTCAAAGCTACTGAAATTGACAGCCTAACTGTGAAAATACGTATTTAGCGGTTGCTAAATATTTATGTGTTTTTAACGAATTGTGTCAGATTCAAAAGACAGGCTCTAGCAGAGTTTTAGTAAAGTTGGCTTCCGATTCACAAGAGTTAAGTCTCTCTCTTCAAAGCTACAGAAATTGACAGCCTAGCTGTGAAAATACGTATTTAGCGGTTGTTAAATATTTATGTGGTTAGGAGTTTTTAACTAATTGTTTCAGATTCAAACCACAGGTTTCAACATGGTTTTAGTTAAGATGGCTTCCCAGTCTCTCTTCAAGGCTACTTAAGATGATAGCTTAGCTGTCGAAATACGTATTTAGCGGTTGTTAGATATTTATGTGGTTAGGAGTTTTTAACGAAATGTGTCAGATTCAAAACACAGGCTCCAGCAGTGTTTTAGTGAAGTTGGCTTCCGGTTCACAGGAGTTAAGTCTCTCTCTTCAAAACTACTGAAATTGACAGCCTAGCTGTGGAAATACGTATTTAGCGGTTGCTAAATAGTTATGTGTGTTTAACGAATTGTGATAGATTCAAAACACAGGCTCCAGCAGAGTTTTAGTTAAGTTGGCTTCCGATTCACAGGAGTTAAGTCTTTCTCTTCAAAGCTACAGAAATTGACAGCCTAGCTGTGAAAATACGTATTTAGCGGTTGCTAAATATTTATGTGTTTTTAACGAACTGTGTCAGATTCAAAACACAGGCTCCGGCAGTGTTTTAGTGAAGTCGGCTTCCGATTCACAAGAGTTAGGTCTTTCTCTTCAAAGCTACAGAAATTGACAGCCTAGCTGTGAAAATACGTATTTAGCGGTTGCTAAATAATTATGTGTTTTTAACGAATAGTGTCAGATTCAAAACACAGGCTCCAGCAGAGTTTTAGTTAAGTTGGCTTCCGATTCACAGGAGTTAAGTCTCTCTCTTCAAAGCTACTAAAATTGACAACCTAGCTGTGAAAATACATATTTAGCGTTTGCTAAATATTTATGTGTTTTTAACGAATTGTGTCAGATTAAAAACACAGGCTCCAGCAATGTTTTACTCAAGTCGGCTTCCGATTTACAGGAGTTAAGTCTCTCTCTTCAAAGCTACTGAAATTGACAGCCTAGCTGTGAAAATACGTATTTAGCGGTTGCTAAATATTTATGTGTTTTTAACGAATTGTGTCAGATTCAAAAGACAGGCTCTAGCAGAGTTTTAGTAAAGTTGGCTTCCGATTCACAAGATTTATGTCTTTCTCTTCAAAGCTACAGAAATTGACAGCCAAGCTGTAAAAATACGTATTTAGCGGTTGTTAAATATTTATGTGGTTAGGAGTTTTTAACTAATTGTTTCAGATTCAAACCACAGGTTTCAACATGGTTTTAGTTAAGATGGCTTCCCAGTCTCTCTTCAAGGCTACTTAAGATGATAGCTTAGCTGTCGAAATACGTATTTAGCGGTTGTTAGATATTTATGTGGTTAGGGGTTTTTAACGAATTGTGTCAGATTCAAAACACAGGCTCTAGCAGAGTTTTAGTAAAGTTGGCTTCCGATTCACAAGAGTTAAGTCTTTCTCTTCAAAGCTACAGAAATTGACAGCCTAGCTGTGAAAATACGTATTTAGCGGTTGTTAAATATTTATGTGGTTAGGAGTTTTTAACTAATTGTTTCAGATTCAAACCACAGGTTTCAACATGGTTTTAGTTAAGATGGCTTCCCAGTCTCTCTTCAAAGCTACTTAAGATGATAGCTTAGCTGTCGAAATACGTATTTAGCGGTTGTTAGATAGTTATGTGGTTAGGGGTTTTTAACGAATTGTGTCAGATTCAAAACACAGGCTCCAGCAGTGTTTTAGTGAAGTTGCCTTCCGGTTCACAAGAGTTAAGTCTCTCTCTTCAAAACTACTGAAATTGACAGCCTAGCTGTGGAAATACGTATTTAGCGGTTGCTAAATAGTTATGTGTTTTTAACGAATTGTGTTAGATTCAAAACACAGGCTCCAGCAGAGTTTTAGTTAAGTTGGCTTCCGATTCACAGCAGTTAAGTCTTTCTCTTCAAAGCTACAGAAATTGACAGCCTAGCTGTGAAAATACGTATTTAGCGGTTGCTAAATATTTATGTGGTTAGGAGTTTTTAACTAATTGTTTCAGATTCAAACCACAGGTTTCAACATGGTTTTAGTTAAGATGGCTTCCCAGTCTCTCTTCAAGGCTACTTAAGATGATAGCTTAGCTGTCGAAATACGTATTTAGCGGTTGTTAGATATTTATGTGGTTAGGAGTTTTTAACGAAATGTGTCAGATTCAAAACACAGGCTCCAGCAGTGTTTTAGTGAAGTTGGCTTCCGGTTCACAGGAGTTAAGTCTCTCTCTTCAAAACTACTGAAATTGACAGCCTAGCTGTGGAAATACGTATTTAGCGGTTGCTAAATAGTTATGTGTGTTTAACGAATTGTGATAGATTCAAAACACAGGCTCCAGCAGAGTTTTAGTTAAGTTGGCTTCCGATTCACAGGAGTTAAGTCTTTCTCTTCAAAGCTACAGAAATTGACAGCCTAGCTGTGAAAATACGTATTTAGCGGTTGCTAAATATTTATGTGTTTTTAACGAACTGTGTCAGATTCAAAACACAGGCTCCGGCAGTGTTTTAGTGAAGTCGGCTTCCGATTCACAAGAGTTAGGTCTTTCTCTTCAAAGCTACAGAAATTGACAGCCTAGCTGTGAAAAAACGTATTTAGCGGTTGCTAAATAATTATGTGTTTTTAACGAATTGTGTCAGATTCAAAACACAGGCTCCAGCAGAGTTTTAGTTAAGTTGGCTTCCGATTCACAGGAGTTAAGTCTCTCTCTTCAAAGCTACTAAAATTGACAGCCTAGCTGTGAAAATACATATTTAGCGTTTGCTAAATATTTATGTGTTTTTAACGAATTGTGTCAGATTAAAAACACAGGCTCCAGCAATGTTTTACTCAAGTCGGCTTCCGATTTACAGGAGTTAAGTCTCTCTCTTCAAAGCTACTGAAATTGACAGCCTAGCTGTGAAAATACGTATTTAGCGGTTGCTAAATATTTATGTGTTTTTAACGAATTGTGTCAGATTCAAAAGACAGGCTCTAGCAGAGTTTTAGTAAAGTTGGCTTCCGATTCACAAGAGTTAAGTCTTTCTCTTCAAAGCTACAGAAATTGACAGCCTAGCTGTGAAAATACGTATTTAGCGGTTGTTAAATATTTATGTGGTTAGGAGTTTTTAACTAATTGTTTCAGATTCAAACCACAGGTTTCAACATGGTTTTAGTTAAGATGGCTTCCCAGTCTCTCTTCAAAGCTACTTAAGATGATAGCTTAGCTGTCGAAATACGTATTTAGCGGTTGTTAGATATTTATGTGGTTAGGGGTTTTTAACGAATTGTGTCAGATTCAAAACACAGGCTCTAGCAGAGTTTTAGTAAAGTTGGCTTCCGATTCACAAGAGTTAAGTCTTTCTCTTCAAAGCTACAGAAATTGACAGCCTAGCTGTGAAAATACGTATTTAGCGGTTGTTAAATATTTATGTGGTTAGGAGTTTTTAACTAATTGTTTCAGATTCAAACCACAGGTTTCAACATGGTTTTAGTTAAGATGGCTTCCCAGTCTCTCTTCAAAGCTACTTAAGATGATAGCTTAGCTGTCGAAATACGTATTTAGCGGTTGTTAGATATTTATGTGGTTAGGGGTTTTTAACGAATTGTGTCAGATTCAAAACACAGGCTCCAGCAGTGTTTTAGTGAAGTTGGCTTCCGGTTCACAAGAGTTAAGTCTCTCTCTTCAAAACTACTGAAATTGACAGCCTAGCTGTGGAAATACGTATTTAGCGGTTGCTAAATAGTTATGTGTTTTTAACGAATTGTGTTAGATTCAAAACACAGGCTCCAGCAGAGTTTTAGTTAAGTTGGCTTCCGATTCACAGGAGTTAAGTCTTTCTCTTCAAAGCTACAGAAATTGACAGCCTAGCTGTGAAAATACGTATTTAGCGGTTGCTAAATATTTATGTGTTTTTAACGAACTGTGTCAGATTCAAAACACAGGCTCCGGCAGTGTTTTAGTGAAGTCAGCTTCCGATTCACAAGAGTTAGGTCTCTCTCTTCAAAGCTACAGAAATTGACAGCCTAGCTGTGAAAATACGTATTTAGCGGTTGCTAAATAATTATGTGTTTTTAACGAATTGTGTCAGATTCAAAACACAGGCTCCAGCAGTGTTTTAGTGAAGCCGGCTTCCGATTCACAGGAGTTAAGTCTCTCTCTTCAGCGCTACTGAAATTGACAGCCTAGCTGTGGAAATACGTATTTAGCGGTTGCTCAATATTTATGTGTTTTTAACGAATTGTGTCAGATTCAAAACACAGGCTCCAGCAGAGTTTTAGTTAAGTTGGCTTCCGATTCACAGGAGTTAAGTCTTTCTCTTCAAAACTACAAAAATTGACAGCCTAGCTGTGAAAATACGTATTTAGCGGTTGCTAAATATTTATGTGTTTTTAACGAAACGTGTCAGATTAAAAACATAGGCTCCAGCAGTGTTTTAGTGAAGTCCGCTTCCGATTTACAAGAGTTGAGTCTCTTTCTTCAAAGCTACTGAAATTGACAGCCTAGCTGTGAAAATACGTATTTAGCGGATGCTAAATATTTATGTGTTTTTAACGAATTGTGTCAGATTCAAAACACAGGCTCCAGCAGTGTTTTAGTGAAGCCGGCTTCCGATTCACAGGAGTTAAGTCTCTCTCTTCAAAGCTACAGAAATTGACAGCCTAGTTGTGAAAATACGTATTTAGCGGATGCTAAATATTTATGTGTTTTTAACGAATTGTGCCAGATTCAAAACACAGGCTCCAGCAGTGTTTTAGTGAAGCCGGCTTCCGATTCACAGGAGTTAAGTCTCTCTCTTCAAAGCTACAGAAATTGACAACCTAGCTGTGAAAATACGTATTTAGCGGTTGCTAATCATTTATGTGTTTTTAACGAATTGTGTCAGATTCAAAACACAGGCTCCAGCAGTGTTTTAGTTAAGTCGGCTTCCGATTTACAGGAGTTAAGTCTCTCTCTTCAAATCTACTGAAATTGACAGCCTAGCTGTGAAAATACGTATTTAGCGGTTGCTAAATATTTATGTGTTTTTAACGAATTGTGTCAGATTCAAAACACAGGCTCCAGCAGTGTTTTAGTCAAGTTGGATGCCAGTTTACAGGAGTTAAGCCTCTCTCTTCAAAGCTACTGAAATCGACAGCCTAGCTGTGGAAATACGTACTTAGCGGTTGTTAGATATCTGCATAGTTAAAAGTTTTTAACGATTTGTGTCAGATTCAAAACACAGGCTCCAGCAGTGTTTTAGTGAAGCCGCCTTCCGATTTACAGGAGTTAAGTCTCTCTCTTCAAAGCTACAGAAATTGACAGTCTAGTTGTGAAAATACGTATTTAGCGGTTGCTAATTATTTATGTGTTTTTCACGAATTGTGTCAGATTCAAAACACAGGCTCCTGCAGAGTTTTAGTGAAGCCGGCTTCCGATTCACAGGAGTTAAGTCTCTCTTTTCAAAGCTACTGAGATTGACAGCCTAGCTGTCGGAATACGTATTTAGCGGTTGTTAGATATCTGCGTAGTTAGGAGTTTTTACCGAATTGTGTCAGATTCAAAACACAGGCTCCAGCAGTGTTTTAGTCAAGTTGGCTGCTAGTTCACAGGAGTTAAGTCTCTCTCTTCAAAGCTACTGAAATTGACAGCCTAGCTGTGGAAATACGTATTTAGCGGTTGTTAGATATCTGCGTAGTTAGGAGTTTTTAACGAATTGTGTCAGATTTAAAACACAGGCTCCAGCAGTGTTTTAGTGAAGCCGGCTTCCGATTCACAGGAGTTAAGTCTCTCTCTTCAAAGCTACTGAAATTGACAGCCTAGCTGTGAAAATACGTATTTAGCGGTTGCTGAATATTTATGTGTTTTTAACGTATTGTGTCAGTTTCAAAACACAGGCTCCAGCAGTGTTTTAGTCAAGTTGGCTGCTAGTTCACAGGAGTTAAGTCTCTCTCTTCAAAGCTACTGAAATTGACAGCCTAGCTGTGGAAATACGTATCTAGCGGTTGTTCGATATCTGCGTAGTTAGTAGTTTTTAACAAATTGTGTCAGATTTAAAACACAGGCTCCAGCAGTGTTTTAGTGAAGCCGGCTTCCGATTCACAGGAGTTAAGTCTTTCTCTTCAAAGCTACAGAAATTGGCAGCCTAGCTGTGAAAATACGTATTTAGCGGTTGCTAAATAATTATGTGTTTTTAACGAATTGTGTCAGATTCAAAACACAGGCTCCAGCAGAGTTTTAGTTAAGTTGGCTTCCGATTCACAGGAGTTAAGTCTCTCTCTTCAAAGCTACTAAAATTGACAGCCTAGCTGTGAAAATACATATTTAGCGTTTGCTAAATATTTATGTGTTTTTAACGAATTGTGTCAGATTAAAAACACAGGCTCCAGCAGTGTTTTAGTCAAGTCGGCTTCCGATTTACAGGAGTTAAGTCTCTCTCTTCAAAGCTACTGAAATTGACAGCCTAACTGTGAAAATACGTATTTAGCGGTTGCTAAATATTTATGTGTTTTTAACGAATTGTGTCAGATTCAAAAGACAGGCTCTAGCAGAGTTTTAGTAAAGTTGGCTTCCGATTCACAAGAGTTAAGTCTCTCTCTTCAAAGCTACAGAAATTGACAGCCTAGCTGTGAAAATACGTATTTAGCGGTTGTTAAATATTTATGTGGTTAGGAGTTTTTAACTAATTGTTTCAGATTCAAACCACAGGTTTCAACATGGTTTTAGTTAAGATGGCTTCCCAGTCTCTCTTCAAGGCTACTTAAGATGATAGCTTAGCTGTCGAAATACGTATTTAGCGGTTGTTTGATATTTATGTGGTTAGGAGTTTTTAACGAAATGTGTCAGATTCAAAACACAGGCTCCAGCAGTGTTTTAGTGAAGTTGGCTTCCGGTTCACAGGAGTTAAGTCTCTCTCTTCAAAACTACTGAAATTGACAGCCTAGCTGTGGAAATACGTATTTAGCGGTTGCTAAATAGTTATGTGTGTTTAACGAATTGTGATAGATTCAAAACACAGGCTCCAGCAGAGTTTTAGTTAAGTTGGCTTCCGATTCACAGGAGTTAAGTCTTTCTCTTCAAAGCTACAGAAATTGACAGCCTAGCTGTGAAAATACGTATTTAGCGGTTGCTAAATATTTATGTGTTTTTAACGAACTGTGTCAGATTCAAAACACAGGCTCCGGCAGTGTTTTAGTGAAGTCGGCTTCCGATTCACAAGAGTTAGGTCTTTCTCTTCAAAGCTACAGAAATTGACAGCCTAGCTGTGAAAATACGTATTTAGCGGTTGCTAAATAATTATGTGTTTTTAACGAATAGTGTCAGATTCAAAACACAGGCTCCAGCAGAGTTTTAGTTAAGTTGGCTTCCGATTCACAGGAGTTAAGTCTCTCTCTTCAAAGCTACTAAAATTGACAGCCTAGCTGTGAAAATACATATTTAGCGTTTGCTAAATATTTATGTGTTTTTAACGAATTGTGTCAGATTAAAAACACAGGCTCCAGCAATGTTTTACTCAAGTCGGCTTCCGATTTACAGGAGTTAAGTCTCTCTCTTCAAAGCTACTGAAATTGACAGCCTAGCTGTGAAAATACGTATTTAGCGGTTGCTAAATATTTATGTGTTTTTAACGAATTGTGTCAGATTCAAAAGACAGGCTCTAGCAGAGTTTTAGTAAAGTTGGCTTCCGATTCACAAGATTTATGTCTTTCTCTTCAAAGCTACAGAAATTGACAGCCAAGCTGTAAAAATACGTATTTAGCGGTTGTTAAATATTTATGTGGTTAGGAGTTTTTAACTAATTGTTTCAGATTCAAACCACAGGTTTCAACATGGTTTTAGTTAAGATGGCTTCCCAGTCTCTCTTCAAGGCTACTTAAGATGATAGCTTAGCTGTCGAAATACGTATTTAGCGGTTGTTAGATATTTATGTGGTTAGGGGTTTTTAACGAATTGTGTCAGATTCAAAACACAGGCTCTAGCAGAGTTTTAGTAAAGTTGGCTTCCGATTCACAAGAGTTAAGTCTTTCTCTTCAAAGCTACAGAAATTGACAGCCTAGCTGTGAAAATACGTATTTAGCGGTTGTTAAATATTTATGTGGTTAGGAGTTTTTAACTAATTGTTTCAGATTCAAACCACAGGTTTCAACATGGTTTTAGTTAAGATGGCTTCCCAGTCTCTCTTCAAAGCTACTTAAGATGATAGCTTAGCTGTCGAAATACGTATTTAGCGGTTGTTAGATATTTATGTGGTTAGGGGTTTTTAACGAATTGTGTCAGATTCAAAACACAGGCTCCAGCAGTGTTTTAGTGAAGTTGGCTTCCGGTTCACAAGAGTTAAGTCTCTCTCTTCAAAACTACTGAAATTGACAGCCTAGCTGTGGAAATACGTATTTAGCGGTTGCTAAATAGTTATGTGTTTTTAACGAATTGTGTTAGATTCAAAACACAGGCTCCAGCAGAGTTTTAGTTAAGTTGGCTTCCGATTCACAGGAGTTAAGTCTTTCTCTTCAAAGCTACAGAAATTGACAGCCTAGCTGTGAAAATACGTATTTAGCGGTTGCTAAATATTTATGTGTTTTTAACGAACTGTGTCAGATTCAAAACACAGGCTCCGGCAGTGTTTTAGTGAAGTCGGCTTCCGATTCACAAGAGTTAGGTCTCTCTCTTCAAAGCTACAGAAATTGACAGCCTAGCTGTGAAAATACGTATTTAGCGGTTGCTAAATAATTATGTGTTTTTAACGAATTGTGTCAGATTCAAAACACAGGCTCCAGCAGTGTTTTAGTGAAGCCGGCTTCCGATTCACAGGAGTTAAGTCTCTCTCTTCAGCGCTACTGAAATTGACAGCCTAGCTGTGGAAATACGTATTTAGCGGTTGCTCAATATTTATGTGTTTTTAACGAATTGTGTCAGATTCAAAACACAGGCTCCAGCAGAGTTTTAGTTAAGTTGGCTTCCGATTCACAGGAGTTAAGTCTTTCTCTTCAAAACTACAAAAATTGACAGCCTAGCTGTGAAAATACGTATTTAGCGGTTGCTAAATATTTATGTGTTTTTAACGAAACGTGTCAGATTAAAAACATAGGCTCCAGCAGTGTTTTAGTGAAGTCCGCTTCCGATTTACAAGAGTTGAGTCTCTTTCTTCAAAGCTACTGAAATTGACAGCCTAGCTGTGAAAATACGTATTTAGCGGATGCTAAATATTTATGTGTTTTTAACGAATTGTGTCAGATTCAAAACACAGGCTCCAGCAGTGTTTTAGTGAAGCCGGCTTCCGATTCACAGGAGTTAAGTCTCTCTCTTCAAAGCTACAGAAATTGACAGCCTAGCTGTGAAAATACGTATTTAGCGGATGCTAAATATTTATGTGTTTTTAACGAATTGTGCCAGATTCAAAACACAGGCTCCAGCAGTGTTTTAGTGAAGCCGGCTTCCGATTTACAGGAGTTAAGTCTCTCTCTTCAAAGCTACAGAAATTGACAACCTAGCTGTGAAAATACGTATTTAGCGGTTGCTAATCATTTATGTGTTTTTAACGAATTGTGTCAGATTCAAAACACAGGCTCCAGCAGTGTTTTAGTTAAGTCGGCTTCCGATTTACAGGAGTTAAGTCTCTCTCTTCAAAGCTACTGAAATTGACAGCCTAGCTGTGAAAATACGTATTTAGCGGTTGCTAAATATTTATGTGTTTTTAACGAATTGTGTCAGATTCAAAACACAGGCTCCAGCAGTGTTTTAGTCAAGTTGGATGCCAGTTTACAGGAGTTAAGCCTCTCTCTTCAAAGCTACTGAAATCGACAGCCTAGCTGTGGAAATACGTACTTAGCGGTTGTTAGATATCTGCATAGTTAAAAGTTTTTAACGATTTGTGTCAGATTCAAAACACAGGCTCCAGCAGTGTTTTAGTGAAGCCGCCTTCCGATTTACAGGAGTTAAGTCTCTCTCTTCAAAGCTACAGAAATTGACAGTCTAGCTGTGAAAATACGTATTTAGCGGTTGCTAATTATTTATGTGTTTTTCACGAATTGTGTCAGATTCAAAACACAGGCTCCTGCAGAGTTTTAGTGAAGCCGGCTTCCGATTCACAGGAGTTAAGTCTCTCTTTTCAAAGCTACTGAGATTGACAGCCTAGCTGTCGGAATACGTATTTAGCGGTTGTTAGATATCTGCGTAGTTAGGAGTTTTTACCGAATTGTGTCAGATTCAAAACACAGGCTCCAGCAGTGTTTTAGTCAAGTTGGCTGCTAGTTCACAGGAGTTAAGTCTCTCTCTTCAAAGCTACTGAAATTGACAGCCTAGCTGTGGAAATACGTATTTAGCGGTTGTTAGATATCTGCGTAGTTAGGAGTTTTTAACGAATTGTGTCAGATTTAAAACACAGGCTCCAGCAGTGTTTTAGTGAAGCCGGCTTCCGATTCACAGGAGTTAAGTCTCTCTCTTCAAAGCTACTGAAATTGACAGCCTAGCTGTGAAAATACGTATTTAGCGGTTGCTGAATATTTATGTGTTTTTAACGAATTGTGTCAGTTTCAAAACACAGGCTCCAGCAGTGTTTTAGTCAAGTTGGCTGCTAGTTCACAGGAGTTAAGTCTCTCTCTTCAAAGCTACTGAAATTGACAGCCTAGCTGTGGAAATACGTATCTAGCGGTTGTTCGATATCTGCGTAGTTAGTAGTTTTTAACAAATTGTGTCAGATTTAAAACACAGGCTCCAGCAGTGTTTTAGTGAAGCCGGCTTCCGATTCACAGGAGTTAAGTCTTTCTCTTCAAAGCTACAGAAATTGGCAGCCTAGCTGTGAAAATACGTATTTAGCGGTTGCTAAATAATTATGTGTTTTTAACGAATTGTGTCAGATTCAAAACACAGGCTCCAGCAGAGTTTTAGTTAAGTTGGCTTCCGATTCACAGGAGTTAAGTCTCTCTCTTCAAAGCTACTAAAATTGACAGCCTAGCTGTGAAAATACATATTTAGCGTTTGCTAAATATTTATGTGTTTTTAACGAATTGTGTCAGATTAAAAACACAGGCTCCAGCAATGTTTTACTCAAGTCGGCTTCCGATTTACAGGAGTTAAGTCTCTCTCTTCAAAGCTACTGAAATTGACAGCCTAGCTGTGAAAATACGTATTTAGCGGTTGCTAAATATTTATGTGTTTTTAACGAATTGTGTCAGATTCAAAAGACAGGCTCTAGCAGAGTTTTAGTAAATTTGGCTTCCGATTCACAAGATTTATGTCTTTCTCTTCAAAGCTACAGAAATTGACAGCCAAGCTGTAAAAATACGTATTTAGCGGTTGTTAAATATTTATGTGGTTAGGAGTTTTTAACTAATTGTTTCAGATTCAAACCACAGGTTTCAACATGGTTTTAGTTAAGATGGCTTCCCAGTCTCTCTTCAAGGCTACTTAAGATGATAGCTTAGCTGTCGAAATACGTATTTAGCGGTTGTTAGATATTTATGTGGTTAGGGGTTTTTAACGAATTGTGTCAGATTCAAAACACAGGCTCTAGCAGAGTTTTAGTAAAGTTGGCTTCCGATTCACAAGAGTTAAGTCTTTCTCTTCAAAGCTACAGAAATTGACAGCCTAGCTGTGAAAATACGTATTTAGCGGTTGTTAAATATTTATGTGGTTAGGAGTTTTTAACTAATTGTTTCAGATTCAAACCACAGGTTTCAACATGGTTTTAGTTAAGATGGCTTCCCAGTCTCTCTTCAAGGCTACTTAAGATGATAGCTTAGCTGTCGAAATACGTATTTAGCGGTTGTTAGATATTTATGTGGTTAGGGGTTTTTAACGAATTGTGTCAGATTCAAAACACAGGCTCCAGCAGTGTTTTAGTGAAGTTGGCTTCCGGTTCACAAGAGTTAAGTCTCTCTCTTCAAAACTACTGAAATTGACAGCCTAGCTGTGGAAATACGTATTTAGCGGTTGCTAAATAGTTATGTGTTTTTAACGAATTGTGTTAGATTCAAAACACAGGCTCCAGCAGAGTTTTAGTTAAGTTGGCTTCCGATTCACAGGAGTTAAGTCTTTCTCTTCAAAGCTACAGAAATTGACAGCCTAGCTGTGAAAATACGTATTTAGCGGTTGCTAAATATTTATGTGTTTTTAACGAACTGTGTCAGATTCAAAACACAGGCTCCGGCAGTGTTTTAGTAAAGTCGGCTTCCGATTCACAAGAGTTAGGTCTCTCTCTTCAAAGCTACAGAAATTGACAGCCTAGCTGTGAAAATACGTATTTAGCGGTTGCTAAATAATTATGTGTTTTTAACGAATTGTGTCAGATTCAAAACACAGGCTCCAGCAGTGTTTTAGTGAAGCCGGCTTCCGATTCACAGGAGTTAAGTCTCTCTCTTCAGCGCTACTGAAATTGACAGCCTAGCTGTGGAAATACGTATTTAGCGGTTGCTCAATATTTATGTGTTTTTAACGAATTGTGTCAGATTCAAAACACAGGCTCCAGCAGAGTTTTAGTTAAGTTGGCTTCCGATTCACAGGAGTTAAGTCTTTCTCTTCAAAACTACAAAAATTGACAGCCTAGCTGTAAAAATACGTATTTAGCGGTTGCTAAATATTTATGTGTTTTTAACGAAACGTGTCAGATTAAAAACATAGGCTCCAGCAGTGTTTTAGTGAAGTCCGCTTCCGATTTACAAGAGTTGAGTCTCTTTCTTCAAAGCTACTGAAATTGACAGCCTAGCTGTGAAAATACGTATTTAGCGGATGCTAAATATTTATGTGTTTTTAACGAATTGTGTCAGATTCAAAACACAGGCTCCAGCAGTGTTTTAGTGAAGCCGGCTTCCGATTCACAGGAGTTAAGTCTCTCTCTTCAAAGCTACAGAAATTGACATCCTAGCTGTGAAAATACGTATTTAGCGGATGCTAAATATTTATGTGTTTTTAACGAATTGTGCCAGATTCAAAACACAGGCTCCAGCAGTGTTTTAGTGAAGCCGGCTTCCGATTCACAGGAGTTAAGTCTCTCTCTTCAAAGCTACAGAAATTGACAACCTAGCTGTGAAAATACGTATTTAGCGGTTGCTAATCATTTATGTGTTTTTAACGAATTGTGTCAGATTCAAAACACAGGCTCCAGCAGTGTTTTAGTTAATTCGGCTTCCGATTTACAGGAGTTAAGTCTCTCTCTTCAAAGCTACTGAAATTGACAGCCTAGCTGTGAAAATACGTATTTAGCGGTTGCTAAATATTTATGTGTTTTTAACGAATTGTGTCAGATTCAAAACACAGGCTCCAGCAGTGTTTTAGTCAAGTTGGATGCCAGTTTACAGGAGTTAAGTCTCTCTCTTCAAAGCTACTGAAATCGACAGCCTAGCTGTGGAAATACGTACTTAGCGGTTGTTAGATATCTGCATAGTTAAAAGTTTTTAACGATTTGTGTCAGATTCAAAACACAGGCTCCAGCAGTGTTTTAGTGAAGCCGCCTTCCGATTTACAGGAGTTAAGTCTCTCTCTTCAAAGCTACAGAAATTGACAGTCTAGCTGTGAAAATACGTATTTAGCGGTTGCTAATTATTTATGTGTTTTTCACGAATTGTGTCAGATTCAAAACACAGGCTCCTGCAGAGTTTTAGTGAAGCCGGCTTCCGATTCACAGGAGTTAAGTCTCCCTTTTCAAAGCTACTGAGATTGACAGCCTAGCTGTCGGAATACGTATTTAGCGGTTGTTAGATATCTGCGTAGTTAGGAGTTTTTACCGAATTGTGTCAGATTCAAAAAACAGGCTCCAGCAGTGTTTTAGTCAAGTTGGCTGCTAGTTCACAGGAGTTAAGTCTCTCTCTTCAAAGCTACTGAAATTGACAGCCTAGCTGTGGAAATACGTATTTAGCGGTTGTTAGATATCTGCGTAGTTAGGAGTTTTTAACGAATTGTGTCAGATTTAAAACACAGGCTCCAGCAGTGTTTTAGTGAAGCCGGCTTCCGATTCACAGGAGTTAAGTCTCTCTCTTCAAAGCTACTGAAATTGACAGCCTAGCTGTGAAAATACGTATTTAGCGGTTGCTGAATATTTATGTGTTTTTAACGAATTGTGTGAGTTTCAAAACACAGGCTCCAGCAGTGTTTTAGTCAAGTTGGCTGCTAGTTCACAGGAGTTAAGTCTCTCTCTTCAAAGCTACTGAAATTGACAGCATAGCTGTGGAAATACGTATCTAGCGGTTGTTCGATATCTGCGTAGTTAGTAGTTTTTAACAAATTGTGTCAGATTTAAAACACAGGCTCCAGCAGTGTTTTAGTGAAGCCGGCTTCCGATTCACAGGAGTTAAGTCTTTCTCTTCAAAGCTACAGAAATTGGCAGCCTAGCTGTGAAAATACGTATTTAGCGGTTGCTAAATATTTATGTGTTTTTAACGAATTGTGTCAGATTAAAGACACAGGCTCCGGCAGTGTTTTAGTGAAGTCGGCTTCCGATTCACAAGAGTTAAGTCTCTCTCTTCAAAGCTACTGAAATTGACAGCCTAGCTGTGAAAATACGTATTTAGCGGTTGCTAAATATTTATGTGTTTTTAACGAATTGTGTCAGATTCAAGACACAGGCTCCAGCAGTGTTTTAGTGAAGGCGGCTTCCGATTCACAGGAGTTAAGTCTCTCTCTTCAAAGCTACTGAAGTTGACAGCCTAGCTGTAAAAATACGTATTTGCCGGTTGTTAGATATCTGCGTAGTTAGGAGTTTTTAACGAATTGTGTCAGATTCAAACCACAGGCTCCAGCAGTGTTTTAGTCAAGTTAGATGCCAGTTTACAGGAGTTAAGTCTCTCTCTTCAAAGCTACTGAAATCGACAGCCTAGCTGTGGAAATACGTATTTAGCGGTTGTTAGATATCTGCATAGTTAAAAGTTTTTTACGAATTGTGTCAGATTCAAAACACAGGCTCCAGCAGTGTTTTAGTGAAGCCGGCTTCCGATTTACAGGAGTTAAGTCTCTCTCTTCAAAGCTACAGAAATTGACAGCCTAGCTGTAAAAATACGTATTTAGCGGTTGCTAATTATTTATGTGTTTTTCACGAATTGTGTCAGATTCAAAACACAGGCTCCTGCAGAGTTTTAGTGAAGCCGGCTTCCGATTCACAGGAGTTAAGTCTCTCTTTTCAAAGCTACAGAAATTGATAGCCTAGCTGTCGGAATACGTATTTAGCGGTTGTTAGATATCTGCGTAGTTAGGAGTTTTTAACGAATTGTGTCAGATTCAAAACATAGGCTCCAGCAGAGTTTTAGTTAAGTTGGCTTCCGATTCACAGGAGTTAAGTCTTTCTCTTCAAAGCTACAGAAATTGACAGCCTAGCTGTGAAAATACGTATTTAGCGGTTGCTAAATATTTATGTGATTTTAACGAATTGTGTCAGATTAAAAACACAGGCTCCAGCAGTGTTTTAGTGAAGTCGGCTTCCGATTTACAAGAGTTAAGTCTCTTTCTTTAAAGCTACTGAAATTGACAGCCTAGCTGTAAAAATACGTATTTAGCGGTTGCTAAACATTTATGTGTTTTTAACGAATTGTGTCAGATTCAAGATACAGGCTCCAGCAGTGTTTTAGTCAAGTTGACTGCCAGTTCACTGGTGTTAAGTCTCTCTCTTCAGAGCTACTGAAATTGACAGCCTAGCTGTGGAAATACGTATTTAGCGGTTGTTAGATATCTGCGTAGTTAGCAGTTTTTAACGAATTGTGTCAGATTCAAAACACAGGCTCCAGCAGTGTTTTAGTGAAGCCGGCTTCCGATTCACAGGAGTTAAGTCTCTCTCTTCAAAGCTACAGAAATTGACAGCCTAGCTGTGAAAATACGTATTTAGCGGATGCTAGATATTTATGTGTTTTTAACGAATTGTGCCAGATTCAAAACACAGACTCCAGCAGTGTTTTAGTGAAGCCGGCTTCCGATTCACAGGAGTTAAGTCTCTCTCTTCAAAGCTACAGAAATTGACAGCCTAGCTGTGAAAATACGTATTTAGCGGTTGCTAATCATTTATGTGTTTTTAACGAATTGTGTCAGATTCAAAACACAGGCTCCAACAGTGTTTTAGTTAAGTCCGCTTCCGATTCACAGGAGTTAAGTCTCTCTTTTCAAAGCTACTGAAATTGACAGCCTAGCAGTGAAAATACGTATTTAGCGGTTGCTAAATATTTATGTGGTTAGGGGTTTTTAACGAATTGTGTCAGATTCAAAACACAGGCTCCAGCAGAGTTTTAGTGAAGTCGGCTTCCGATGCACAGGAGTTAAGTCTCTCTCTTCAAAGCTACTGAAATTGACAGCCTAACTGTGAAAATACGTATTTAGCGGTTGCTAATCATTTATGTGTTTTCAACGAATTGTGTCAGATTCAAAACACAGGCTCCAGCAGTGTTTTAGTGAAACCGGCTTCCGATTCACAGGAGTTAAGTCTCTTTTTTCAAAGCTACTGAAATTGACAGCCTAGCTGTGAAAATACGTGTTTAGCGGTTGCTAAATATTTATGTGTTTTTAACGAATTGTGTCAGATTCAAAACACAGGCTCCAACAATGATTTAGTCAAGTTGGCTTCCGATTCACAAAAGATATGTCTCTCTCTTCAAAGCTATTGAAATTGTCAGCCTAGCTGTGAAAATACGTATTTAGCGGTTGCTAAATATTTATGTGTTTTTAACGAACTGTGTCAGATTCAAAACACAGGCTCCAGCAGTGTTTTAGTTAAGTCGG
Organism: Agriotes lineatus; assembly: GCA_940337035.1. Lineage (NCBI taxonomy): Eukaryota > Metazoa > Arthropoda > Insecta > Coleoptera > Elateridae > Agriotes > Agriotes lineatus. Next base: position 96,453 of record CALNHX010001063.1, read on the forward strand.
CTTCCGATTCACAGGAGTTAAGTCTCTCTCTTCAAAGCTACTAAAATTGACAGCCTAACTGTGAAAATACATATTTAGCGGTTGCTAAATATTTATGTGTTTTTAACGAATTGTGTCAGATTAAAAACACAGGCTCCAGCAGTGTTTTAGTCAAGTCGGCTTCCGATTTACAGGAGTTAAGTCTCTCTCTTCAAAGCTACTGAAATTGACAGCCTAGCTGTGAAAATACGTATTTAGCGGTTGCTAAATATTTATGTGTTTTTAACGAATTGTGTCAGATTCAAAAGACAGGCTCTAGCAGAGTTTTAGTAAAGTTGGCTTCCGATTCACAAGAGTTAAGTCTTTCTCTTCAAAGCTACAGAAATTGACAGCCTAGCTGTGAAAATACGTATTTAGCGGTTGTTAAATATATATGTGGTTAGGAGTTTTTAACTAATTGTTTCAGATTCAAACCACAGGTTTCAACATGGTTTTAGTTAAGATGGCTTCCCAGTCTCTCTTCAAGGCTACTTAAGATGATAGCTTAGCTGTCGAAATACGTATTTAGCGGTTGTTAGATATTTATGTGGTTAGGGGTTTTTAACGAATTGTGTCAGATTCAAAACACAGGCTCCAGCAGTGTTTTAGTGAAGTTGGCTTCCGGTTCACAGGAGTTAAGTCTCTCTCTTCAAAACTACTGAAATTGACAGCCTAGCTGTGGAAATACTTATTTAGCGGTTGCTAAATATTTATGTGTTTTTAACGAATTGTCAGATTCAAAACACAGGCTCCAGCAGAGTTTTAGTTAAGTTGGCTTCCGATTCACAGGAGTTAAGTCTTTCTCTTCAAAGCTACAGAAATTGACAGCCTAGCTGTGAAAATACGTATTTAACGGTTGCTAAATATTTATGTGTTTTTAACGAACTGTGTCAGATTCAAAACACAGGCTCCGGCAGTGTTTTAGTGAAGTCGGCTTTCGATTCACAAGAGTTAGGTCTCTCTCTTCAAAGCTACAGAAATTGACAGCCTAGCTGTGAAAATACGTATTTAGCGGTTGCTAAATAATTATGTGTTTTTAACGAATTGTGTCAGATTCAAAACACAGGCTCCAGCAGTGTTTTAGTGAAGCCGGCTTCCGATTCACAGGAGTTAAGTCTCTCTCTTCAGCGCTACTGAAATTGACAGCCTAGCTGTGGAAATACGTATTTAGCGGTTGCTAAATGTTTATGTGTTTTTAACGAATTGTGTCAGATTAAAAACACAGGCTCCGGCAGTGTTTTAGTGAAGTCGGCTTCCGATTCACAAGAGTTAAATCTCTCTCTTCAAAGCTACTAAAATTGACAGCCTAGCTGTGAAAATACGTATTTAGCGGTTGCTAAATATTTATGTGTTTTTAACGAATTGTGTCAGATTCAAGACACAGGCTCCAGCAGTGTTTTAGTCAAGTTGACTGCCAGTTCACCGGTGTTAAGTCTCTCTCTTCAAAGCTACTGAAATTGACAGCCTAGCTGTGGAAATACGTATTCAGCGGTTGTTAGATATCTGCGTAGTTAGCAGTTTTTAACGAATTGTGTCAGATTCAAAACACAGGCTCCAGCAGTGTTTTAGTGAAGCCGGCTTCCGATTCACAGGAGTTAAGTCTCTCTCTTCAAAGCTACAGAAATTGACAGCCTAGCTGTAAAAATACGTATTTAGCGGATGCTAGATATTTATGTGTTTTTAACGAATTGTGCCTGATTCAAAACACAGACTCCAGCAGTGTTTTACTGAAGCCGGCTTCCGATTCACAGGAGTTAAGTCTCTCTCTTCAAAAGTACAGAAATTGACAGCCTAGCTGTGAAAATACGTATTTAGCGGTTGCTAATCATTTATGTGTTTTTAACGAATTGTGTCAGATTCAAAACACAGGCTCCAACAGTGTTTTAGTTAAGTCGGCTTCCGATTAACAGGAGTTAAGTCTCTCTTTTCAAAGCTACTGAAATTGACAGCCTAGCTGTGAAAATACGTATTTAGCGGTTGCTAAATATTTATGTGGTTAGGGGTTTTTAACGAATTGTGTCAGATTCAAAACACAGGCTCCAGCAGAGTTTTAGTGAAGCCGGCTTCCGATTCACAGGAGTTAAGTCTCTCTTTTCAAAGCTACTGAAATTGACAGCCTAGCTGTGAAAATACGTATTTAGCGGTTGCTAAATATTTATGTGGTTAGGGGTTTTTAACGAATTGTGTCAGATTCAAAACACAGGCTCCAACAATGATTTAGTCAAGTTGGCTTCCGATTCACAAAAGATATGTCTCTCTCTTCAAAGCTATTGAAATTGTCAGCCTAGCTGTGAAAATACGTATTTAGCGGTTGCTAAATATTTATGTGTTTTTAACGAATTGTGTCAGATTCAAAACACAGGCTCCAGCAGTGTTTAGTAAAGCCGGCTTCCGATTCAGAGGAGTTAAGTCTCTCTCTTCAAAGCTACTGACATTGACAGCATAGCTGTGGAAATACGTATTTAGCGGTTGCTAAATATTTATGTGTTTTTAACGAATTGTGTCAGATTCAAAACATAGGCTCCAGCAGAGTTTTAGTTAAGTTGGCTTCCGATTCACAGGAGTTAAGTCTTTCTCTTCAAAGCTACAGAAATTGACAGCCTAGCTGTGAAAATACGTATTTAGCGGTTGCTAAATATTTATGTGATTTTAACGAATTGTGTCAGATTAAAAACACAGGCTCCAGCAGTGTTTTAGTGAAGTCGGCTTCCGATTTACAAGAATTAAGTTTCTTTCTTTAAAGCTACTGAAATTGACAGCCTAGCTGTAAAAATACGTATTTAGCGGTTGCTAAACATTTATGTGTTTTTAACGAATTGTGTCAGATTCAAGACACAGGCTCCAGCAGTGTTTTAGTCAAGTTGACTGCCAGTTCACCGGTGTTAAGTCTCTCTCTTCAAAGCTACTGAAATTGACAGCCTAGCTGTGGAAATACGTATTCAGCGGTTGTTAGATATCTGCGTAGTTAGCAGTTTTTAACGAATTGTGTCAGATTCAAAACACAGGCTCCAGCAGTGTTTTAGTGAAGCCGGCTTCCGATTCACAGGAGTTAAGTCTCTCTCTTCAAAGCTACAGAAATTGACAGCCTAGCTGTAAAAATACGTAGTTAGCGGATGCTAGATATTTATGTGTTTTTAACGAATTGTGCCAGATTCAAAACACAGACTCCAGCAGTGTTTTACTGAAGCCGGCTTCCGATTCACAGGAGTTAAGTCTCTCTCTTCAAAGCTACAGAAATTGACAGCCTAGCTGTGAAAATACGTATTTAGCGGTTGCTAATCATTTATGTGTTTTTAACGAATTGTGTCAGATTCAAAACACAGGCTCCAACAGTGTTTTAGTTAAGTCGGCTTCCGATTCACAGGAGTTAAGTCTCTCTTTTCAAAGCTACTGAAATTGACAGCCTAGCTGTGAAAATACGTATTTAGCGGTTGCTAAATATTTATGTGGTTAGGGGTTTTTAACGAATTGTGTCAGATTCAAAACACAGGCTCCAGCAGAGTTTTAGTGAAGCCGGCTTCCGATTCACAGGAGTTAAGTCTCTCTTTTCAAAGCTACTGAAATTGACAGCCTAGCTGTGAAAATACGTATTTAGCGGTTGCTAAATATTTATGTGTTTTTAACGAATTGTGTCAGATTCAAAACACAGGCTCCAACAATGATTTAGTCAAGTTGGCTTCCGATTCACAAAAGATATGTCTCTCTCTTCAAAGCTATTGAAATTGTCAGCCTAGCTGTGAAAATACGTATTTAGCGGTTGCTAAATATTTATGTGTTTTTAACGAACTGTGTCAGATTCAAAACACAGGCTCCAGCAGTGTTTTAGTTAAGTCGGCTTTCGATTCACAGGAGTTAAGTCTCTCTCTTCAAAGCTACTAAAATTGACAGCCTAGCTGTGAAAATACATATTTAGCGGTTGCTAAATATTTATGTGTTTTTAACGAATTGTGTCAGATTAAAAACACAGGCTCCAGCAGTGTTTTAGTCAAGTCGGCTTCCGATTTACAGGAGTTAAGTCTCTCTCTTCAAAGCTACTGAAATTGACAGCCTAGCTGTGAAAATACGTATTTAGCGGTTGCTAAATATTTATGTTTTTAACGAATTGTGTCAGATTCAAAAGACAGGCTCTAGCAGAGTTTTAGTAAAGTTGGCTTCCGATTCACAAGAGTTAAGTCTTTCTCTTCAAAGCTACAGAAATTGACAGCCTAGCTGTGAAAATACGTATTTAGCGGTTGTTAAATATATATGTGGTTAGGAGTTTTTAACTAATTGTTTCAGATTCAAACCACAGGTTTCAACATGGTTTTAGTTAAGATGGCTTCCCAGTCTCTCTTCAAGGCTACTTAAGATGATAGCTTAGCTGTCGAAATACGTATTTAGCGGTTGTTAGATATTTATGTGGTTAGGGGTTTTTAACGAATTGTGTCAGATTCAAAACACAGGCTCCAGCAGTGTTTTAGTGAAGTTGGCTTCCGGTTCACAGGAGTTAAGTCTCTCTCTTCAAAACTACTGAAATTGACAGCCTAGCTGTGGAAATACGTATTTAGCGGTTGCTAAATATTTATGTGTTTTTAACGAATTGTCAGATTCAAAACACAGGCTCTAGCAGAGTTTTAGTTAAGTTGGCTTCCGATTCACAGGAGTTAAGTCTTTCTCTTCAAAGCTACAGAAATTGACAGCCTAGCTGTGAAAATACGTATTTAACGGTTGCTAAATATTTATGTGTTTTTAACGAACTGTGTCAGATTCAAAACACAGGCTCCGGCAGTGTTTTAGTGAAGTCGGCTTCCGATTCACAAGAGTTAGGTCTCTCTCTTCAAAGCTACAGAAATTGACAGCCTAGCTGTGAAAATACGTATTTAGCGGTTGCTAAATAATTATGTGTTTTTAACGAATTGTGTCAGATTCAAAACACAGGCTCCAGCAGTGTTTTAGTGAAGCCGGCTTCCGATTCACAGGAGTTAAGTCTCTCTCTTCAGCGCTACTGAAATTGACAGCCTAGCTGTGGAAATACGTATTTAGCGGTTGCTAAATGTTTATGTGTTTTTAACGAATTGTGTCAGATTAAAAACACAGGCTCCGGCAGTGTTTTAGTGAAGTCGGCTTCCGATTCACAAGAGTTAAATCTCTCTCTTCAAAGCTACTAAAATTGACAGCCTAGCTGTGAAAATACGTATTTAGCGGTTGCTAAATATTTATGTGTTTTTAACGAATTGTGTCAAATTCAAAACACAGGCTCCAGCAGTGTTTTAGTGAAGCCGGCTTCCGATTCACAGGAGTTAAGTCTCTCTCTTCAAAGCTACTGAAATTGACAGCCTAGCTGTGAAAATACGTATTTAGCGGTTGCTAAATATTTATGTGTTTTTAACGAATTGTGTCAGATTCAAACCACAGGCTCCAGCAGTTTTTTAGTGAAGCCGGCTTCCGATTCACAAGAGTTAAGTCTCTCTCTTCAAAGCTACTGAAATTGACAGCCTAGCTGTGAAAATACGTATTTAGCGGTTGCTAAATATTTATGTGTTTTTAACGAATTGTGTCAGATTAAAAACACAGGCTCCGGCAGTGTTTTAGTGAAGTCGGCTTCCGATTCACAAGAGTTAAGTCTCTCTCTTCAAAGCTACTGAAATTGACAGCCTAGCTGTGAAAACACGTATTTAGCGGTTGCTAAATATTTATGTGTTTTTAACGAATTGTGTCAGATTCAAAACACAGGCTCCAGCAGTGTTTAGTAAAGCCGGCTTCCGATTCACAGGAGTTAAGTCTCTCTCTTCAAAGCTACTGACATTGACAGCCTAGCTGTGGAAATACGTATTTAGCGGTTGCTAAATATTTATGTGTTTTTAACGAATTGTGTCAGATTCAAAACATAGGCTCCAGCAGAGTTTTAGTTAAGTTGGCTTCCGATTCACAGGAGTTAAGTCTTTCTCTTCAAAGCTACAGAAATTGACAGCCTAGCTGTGAAAATACGTATTTAGCGGTTGCTAAATATTTATGTGATTTTAACGAATTGTGTCAGATTAAAAACACAGGCTCCAGCAGTGTTTTAGTGAAGTCGGCTTCCGATTTACAAGAATTAAGTTTCTTTCTTTAAAGCTACTGAAATTGACAGCCTAGCTGTAAAAATACGTATTTAGCGGTTGCTAAACATTTATGTGTTTTTAACGAATTGTGTCAGATTCAAGACACAGGCTCCAGCAGTGTTTTAGACAAGTTGACTGCCAGTTCACCGGTGTTAAGTCTCTCTCTTCAAAGCTACTGAAATTGACAGCCTAGCTGTAGAAATACGTATTCAGCGGTTGTTAGATATCTGCGTAGTTAGCAGTTTTTAACGAATTGTGTCAGATTCAAAACACAGGCTCCAGCAGTGTTTTAGTGAAGCCGGCTTCCGATTCACAGGAGTTAAGTCTCTCTCTTCAAAGCTACAGAAATTGACAGCCTAGCTGTAAAAATACGTATTTAGCGGATGCTAGATATTTATGTGTTTTTAACGAATTGTGCCAGATTCAAAACACAGACTCCAGCAGTGTTTTACTGAAGCCGGCTTCCGATTCACAGGAGTTAAGTCTCTCTCCTCAAAAGTACAGAAATTGACAGCCTAGCTGTGAAAATACGTATTTAGCGGTTGCTAATCATTTATGTGTTTTTAACGAATTGTGTCAGATTCAAAACACAGGCTCCAACAGTGTTTTAGTTAAGTCGGCTTCCGATTCACAGGAGTTAAGTCTCTCTTTTCAAAGCTACTGAAATTGACAGCCTAGCTGTGAAAATACGTATTTAGCGGTTGCTAAATATTTATGTGGTTAGGGGTTTTTAACGAATTGTGTCAGATTCAAAACACAGGCTCCAGCAGAGTTTTAGTGAAGCCGGCTTCCGATTCACAGGAGTTAAGTCTCTCTTTTCAAAGCTACTGAAATTGACAGCCTAGCTGTGAAAATACGTATTTAGCGGTTGCTAAATATTTATGTGTTTTTAACGAATTGTGTCAGATTCAAAACACAGGCTCCAACAATGATTTAGTCAAGTTGGCTTCCGATTCACAAAAGATATGTCTCTCTCTTCAAAGCTATTGAAATTGTCAGCCTAGCTGTGAAAATACGTATTTAGCGGTTGCTAAATATTTATGTGTTTTTAACGAATTGTGTCAGATTCAAAACACAGGCTCCAGCAGTGTTTAGTAAAGCCGGCTTCCGATTCAGAGGAGTTAAGTCTCTCTCTTCAAAGCTACTGACATTGACAGCCTAGCTGTGGAAATACGTATTTAGCGGTTGCTAAATATTTATGTGTTTTTAACGAATTGTGTCAGATTCAAAACATAGGCTCCAGCAGAGTTTTAGTTAAGTTGGCTTCCGATTCACAGGAGTTAAGTCTTTCTCTTCAAAGCTACAGAAATTGACAGCCTAGCTGTGAAAATAAGTATTTAGCGGTTGCTAAATATTTATGTGATTTTAACGAATTGTGTCAGATTAAAAACACAGGCTCCAGCAGTGTTTTAGTGAAGTCGGCTTCCGATTTACAAGAATTAAGTTTCTTTCTTTAAAGCTACTGAAATTGACAGCCTAGCTGTAAAAATACGTATTTAGCGGTTGCTAAACATTTATGTGTTTTTAACGAATTGTGTCAGATTCAAGACACAGGCTCCAGCAGTGTTTTAGTCAAGTTGACTGCCAGTTCACCGGTGTTAAGTCTCTCTCTTCAAAGCTACTGAAATTGACAGCCTAGCTGTGGAAATACGTATTCAGCGGTTGTTAGATATCTGCGTAGTTAGTAGTTTTTAACGAATTGTGTCAGATTCAAAACACAGGCTCCAGCAGTGTTTTAGTGAAGCCGGCTTCCGATTCACAGGAGTTAAGTCTCTCTCTTCAAAGCTACAGAAATTGACAGCCTAGCTGTAAAAATACGTAGTTAGCGGATGCTAGATATTTATGTGTTTTTAACGAATTGTGCCAGATTCAAAACACAGACTCCAGCAGTGTTTTACTGAAGCCGGCTTCCGATTCACAGGAGTTAAGTCTCTCTCTTCAAAGCTACAGAAATTGACAGCCTAGCTGTGAAAATACGTATTTAGCGGTTGCTAATCATTTATGTGTTTTTAACGAATTGTCTCAGATTCAAAACACAGGCTCCAACAGTGTTTTAGTTAAGTCGGCTTCCGATTCACAGGAGTTAAGTCTCTCTTTTCAAAGCTACTGAAATTGACAGCCTAGCTGTGAAAATACGTATTTAGCGGTTGCTAAATATTTATGTGGTTAGGGGTTTTTAACGAATTGTGTCAGATTCAAAACACAGGCTCCAGCAGAGTTTTAGTGAAGCCGGCTTCCGATTCACAGGAGTTAAGTCTCTCTTTTCAAAGCTACTGAAATTGACAGCCTAGCTGTGAAAATACGTATTTAGCGGTTGCTAAATATTTATGTGTTTTTAACGAATTGTGTCAGATTCAAAACACAGGCTCCAACAATGATTTAGTCAAGTTGGCTTCCGATTCACAAAAGATATGTCTCTCTCTTCAAAGCTATTGAAATTGTCAGCCTAGCTGTGAAAATACGTATTTAGCGGTTGCTAAATATTTATGTGTTTTTAACGAACTGTGTCAGATTCAAAACACAGGCTCCAGCAGTGTTTTAGTTAAGTCGGCTTTCGATTCACAGGAGTTAAGTCTCTCTCTTCAAAGCTACTAAAATTGACAGCCTAGCTGTGAAAATACATATTTAGCGGTTGCTAAATATTTATGTGTTTTTAACGAATTGTGTCAGATTAAAAACACAGGCTCCAGCAGTGTTTTAGTCAAGTCGGCTTCCGATTTACAGGAGTTAAGTCTCTCTCTTCAAAGCTACTGAAATTGACAGCCTAGCTGTGAAAATACGTATTTAGCGGTTGCTAAATATTTATGTTTTTAACGAATTGTGTCAGATTCAAAATACAGGCTCTAGCAGAGTTTTAGTAAAGTTGGCTTCCGATTCACAAGAGTTAAGTCTTTCTCTTCAAAGCTACAGAAATTGACAGCCTAGCTGTGAAAATACGTATTTAGCGGTTGTTAAATATATATGTGGTTAGGAGTTTTTAACTAATTGTTTCAGATTCAAACCACAGGTTTCAACATGGTTTTAGTTAAGATGGCTTCCCAGTCTCTCTTCAAGGCTACTTAAGATGATAGCTTAGCTGTCGAAATACGTATTTAGCGGTTGTTAGATATTTATGTGATTAGGGGTTTTTAACGAATTGTGTCAGATTCAAAACACAGGCTCCAGCAGTGTTTTAGTGAAGTTGGCTTCCGGTTCACAGGAGTTAAGTCTCTCTCTTCAAAACTACTGAAATTGACAGCCTAGCTGTGGAAATACGTATTTAGCGGTTGCTAAATATTTATGTGTTTTTAACGAATTGTCAGATTCAAAACACAGGCTCCAGCAGAGTTTTAGTTAAGTTGGCTTCCGATTCACAGGAGTTAAGTCTTTCTCTTCAAAGCTACAGAAATTGACAGCCTAGCTGTGAAAATACGTATTTAACGGTTGCTAAATATTTATGTGTTTTTAACGAACTGTGTCAGATTCAAAACACAGGCTCCGGCAGTGTTTTAGTGAAGTCGGCTTCCGATTCACAAGAGTTAGGTCTCTCTCTTCAAAGCTACAGAAATTGACAGCCTAGCTGTAAAAATACGTATTTAGCGGTTGCTAAATAATTATGTGTTTTTAACGAATTGTGTCAGATTCAAAACACAGGCTCCAGCAGTGTTTTAGTGAAGCCGGCTTCCGATTCACAGGAGTTAAGTCTCTCTCTTCAGCGCTACTGAAATTGACAGCCTAGCTGTGGAAATACGTATTTAGCGGTTGCTAAATGTTTATGTGTTTTTAACGAATTCTGTCAGATTCAAAACACAGGCTCCAGCAGAGTTTTAGTTAAGTTGGCTTCCGATTCACAGGAGTTAAGTCTTTCTCTTCAAAGCTACTGAAATTGACAGCCTAGCTGTGAAAATACGTATTTAGCGGTTGCTAAATATTTATGTATTTTTAACGAATTGTGTCAGATTCAAAACACAGGATCCAGCAGTGTTTTAGTGAAGCCGGCTTCCGATTCACAGGAGTTAAGTCTCTCTCTTCAAAGCTACAGAAATTGACAGCCTAGCTGTGAAAATACGTATTTAGCGGATGCTAAATATTTATGTGTTTTTAACGAATTGTGCCAGATTTAAAACACAGGCTCCAGCAGTGTTTTAGTGAAGCCGGCTTCCGATTCACAGGAGTTAAGTCTCTCTCTTCAAAGCTACAGAAATTAACAGCCTAGCTGTGAAAATACGTATTTAGCGGTTGCTAATCATTTATGTGTTTTTAACGAATTGTGTCAGATTCAAAACACAGGCTCCTGCAGTGTTTTAGTTAAGTCGGCTTCCGATTTACAGGAGTTAAGTCTCTCTCTTCAAAGCTACTGAAATTGACAGCCTAGCTGTGAAAATACGTATATAGCGGTTGCTAAATGTTTATGTGATTTTAACGAATTGTGTCAGATTCAAAACACAGGCTCCAGCAGTGTTTTAGTCAAGTTGGATGCCAGTTTACAGGAGTTAAGTCTCTCTCTTCAAAGCTACTGAAATCGACAGCCTAGCTGTGGAAATACGTATTTAGCGGTTGTTAGATATCTGCATAGTTAAAAGTTTTTAACGAATTGTGTCAGATTCAAAACACAGGCTCCAGCAGTGTTTTAGTCAAGTTGGCTGCTAGTTCACAGGAGTTAAGTCTCTCTCTTCAAAGCTACTGAAATTGACAGCCTAACTATGGAAATACGTATTTAGGGGTTGTTAGATATCTGCGTAGTTAGGAGTTTTTAACGAATTGTGTCAGATTTAAAACACAGGCTCCGGCAGTGTTTTAGTCAAGTTGGCTGCTAGTTTACAGGAGTTAAGTCTCTCTCTTCAAACCTACTGAAATTGACAGCCTAGCTGTGGAAATACGTATTTAGCGGTTGTTAGATGTCTGCGTAGTTAGGGGTTTTTAACGAATTGTGTTTGATTTAAAACACAGGCTCCGGCAGTGTTTTAGTCAAGTTGGCTGCTAGTTCACAGGAGTTAAGTCTCGCTCTTCAAACCTACTGAAATTGACAGCCTAGCTGTGGAAATACGTATTTAGCGGTTGTTAGATGTCTGCGTAGTTAGGGGTTTTTAACGAATTGTGTCAGATTTAAAACACAGGCTCCAGCAGTGTTTTAGTGAAGCCGGCTTCCGATTCACAGGAGTTAAGTCTTTCTCTTCAAAGCTACAGAAATTGGCAGCCTAGCTGTGAAAATACGTATTTAGCGGTTGCTAAATATTTATGTGTTTTTAACGAATTGTGTCAGATTAAAGACACAGGCTCCGGCAGTGTTTTAGTGAAGTCGGCTTCCGATTCACAAGAGTTAAGTCTCTCTCTTCAAAGCTACTGAAATTGACAGCCTAGCTGTGGAAATACGTATTTGGCGGTTGTTAGATATCTGCGTAGTTAGGAGTTTTTAACGAATTGTGTGAGATTCAAACCACAGGCTCCAGCAGTGTTTTAGTGAAGCCGGCTTCCGATTCACAAGAGTTAAGTCTCTCTCTTCAAAGCTACTGAAATTGACAGCCTAGCTGTGAAAATACGTATTTAGCGGTTGCTAAATATTTATGTGTTTTTAACGAATTGTGTCAGATTAAAAACACAGGCTCCGGCAGTGTTTTAGTGAAGTCGGCTTCCGATTCACAAGAGTTAAGTCACTCTCTTCAAAGCTACTGAAATTGACAGCCTAGCTGTGAAAATACGTATTTAGCGGTTGCTAAATATTTATGTGTTTTTAACGAATTGTGTCAGATTCAAAACACAGCCTCCAGCAGTGTTTTAGGGAAGCCGGCTTCCGATTCACAGAAGTTAAGTCTCTCTTTTCAAAGATACTGAAATTGACAGCCTAGCTGTGGAAATACGTATTTAGCGGTTGCTAAATATTTATGTGTTTTGAACGAATTGTGTCAGATTCAAAACACAGGCTCCAGCAGAGTTTTAGTTAAGTTGGCTTCCGATTCACAGGAGTTAAGTCTTTCTCTTCAAAGCTACAGAAATTGACAGCCTAGCTGTGAAAATACGTATTTAGCGGTTGCTAAAAATTTATGTGTTTTTAACGAATTGTGTCAGATTCAAAACATAGGCTCCAGCAGTGTTTTAGTCAAGTTGGCTGCCAGTTTACAGGAGTTAAGTCTCTCTCTTCAAAGCTACTGAAATTGACAGCCTAGCTGTGGAAATACGTATTTAGCGGTTGTTAGATATCTGCGTAGTTAGGAGTTTTTAACGAATTGTGTCAGATTCAAAAGGCAGGCTCCAGCAGTGTTTTAGTGAAGCTGGCTTCCGATTTACAGGAGTTAAGTCTCTCTCTTCAAAGCTACAGAAATGGACAGCCTAGCTGTGAAAATACGTAGTTAGCGGTTGCTAATTATTTATGTGTTTTTCACGAATTGTGTCAGATTCAAAACACAGGCTCCTGCAGAGTTTTAGTGAAGCCGGCTTCCGATTCACAGGAGTTAAGTCTCTTTTTTCAAAGCTACTGAAATCGACAGCCTAGCTGTCGGATTACGTATTTAGCGGTTGTTAGATATCTGCGTAGTTAGGAGTTTTTAACGAATTGTGTCAGATTAAAAACACAGGCTCCGGCAGTGTTTTAGTGAAGTCGGCTTCCGATTCACAAGAGTTAAATCTCTCTCTTCAAAGCTACTGGAATTGACAGCCTAGCTGTGAAAATACGTATTTAGCAGTTGCTAAATATTTATGTGTTTTTAACGAATTGTGTCAGATTCAAAACACAGGCTCCAGCAGTGTTTTAGTGAAGCCGGCTTCCGATTCACAGGAGTTAAGTCTCTCTCTTCAAAGCTACAGAAATTGACAGCCTAGCTGTGAAAATACGTATTTAGTGGTTGCTAAATATTTATGTGTTTTTAACGAATTATGTCAGATTCAAAACACAGGCTCCAGCAATGTTTTAATCAAGTTGGCTTCCGATTCACAGGAGTTAAGTCTCTCTCTTCAAAGCTACTGAAATTGACAGCCTAATTGTGAAAATACGTATTTAGCGGTTGCTAATCATTTATGTGTTTTCAACGAATTGTGTCAGATTCAAAACACAGGCTCCAGCAGTGTTTTAGTGAAGCCGGCTTCCGATTCACAGGAGTTAAGTCTCTCTTTTCAAAGCTACTGAAATTGACAGCCTAGCTGTGAAAATACGTATTTAGCGGTTGCTAAATATTTATGTGTTTTTAACGAATTGTGTCAGATTCAAAACACAGGCTCCAACAATGATTTAGTCAAGTTGGCTTCCGATTCACAAAAGATATGTCTCTCTCTTCAAAGCTATTGAAATTGTCAGCCTAGCTACGAAAATACGTATTTAGCGGTTGCTAAATATTTATGTGTTTTTAACGAACTGTGTCAGATTCAAAACACAGGCTCCAGCAGTGTTTTAGTTAAGTCGGCTTCCGATTCACAGGAGTTAAGTCTCTCTCTTCAAAGCTACTAAAATTGACAGCCTAACTGTGAAAATACATATTTAGCGGTTGCTAAATATTTATGTGTTTTTAACGAATTGTGTCAGATTAAAACACAGGCTCCAGCAGTGTTTTAGTCAAGTCGGCTTCCGATTTACAGGAGTTAAGTCTCTTTCTTTAAAGCTACTGAAATTGACAGCCTAGCTGTGAAAATACGTATTTAGCGGTTGCTAAATATTTATGTGGTTAGGAGTTTTTAACTAATTGTTTCAGATTCAAACCACAGGTTTCAACATGGTTTTAGTTAAGATGGCTTCCCAGTCTCTCTTCAAGGCTACTTAAGATGATAGCTTAGCTGTCGAAATACGTATTTAGCGGTTGTTAGATATTTATGTGGTTAGGGGTTTTTAACGAATTGTGTCAGATTCAAAACACAGGCTCCAGCAGTGTTTTAGTGAAGTTGGCTTCCGGTTCACAGGAGTTAAGTCTCTCTCTTCAAAACTACTGAAATTGACAGCATAGCTGTGAAAATACATATTTAGCGGTTGTTAAATATTTATGTGGTTAGGAGTTTTTAACTAATTGTTTCAGATTCAAACCACAGGTTTCAACATGGTTTTAGTTAAGATGGCTTCCCAGTCTCTCTTCAAGGCTACTTAAGATGATAGCTTAGCTGTCGATATACGTATTTAGCGGTTGTTAGATATTTATGTGGTTAGGGGTTTTTAACGAATTGTGTCAGATTCAAAACACAGGCTCCAGCAGTGTTTTAGTAAAGTTGGCTTCCGATTCACAAGAGTTAAGTCTTTCTCTTCAAAGCTACAGAAATTGACAGCCTAGCTGTGAAAATACGTATTTAGCGGTTGTTAAATATTTATGTGGTTAGGAGTTTTTAACTAATTGTTTCAGATTCAAACCACAGGTTTCAACATGGTTTTAGTTAAGATGGCTTCCCAGTCTCTCTTCAAGGCTACTTAAGATGATAGCTTAGCTGTCGAAATACGTATTTAGCGGTTGTTAGATATTTATGTGGTTAGGGGTTTTTAACGAATTGTGTCAGATTCAAAACACAGGCTCCAGCAGTGTTTTAGTGAAGTTGGCTTCCGGTTCACAGGAGTTAAGTCTCTCTCTTCAAAACTACTGAAATTGACAGCCTAGCTGTGGAAATACGTATTTAGCGGTTGCTAAATAGTTATGTGTTTTTAACGAATTGTGTCAGATTCAAAACACAGGCTCCAGCAGAGTTTTAGTTAAGTTGGCTTCCGATTCACAGGAGTTAAGTCTCTCTCTTCAAAACTACTGAAATTGACAGCCTAGCTGTGGAAATACGTATTTAGCGGTTGCTAAATAGTTATGTGTTTTTAACGAATTGTGTCAGATTCAAAACACAGGCTCCAGCAGAGTTTTAGTTAAGTTGGCTTCCGATTCACAAGAGTTAGGTCTCTCTCTTCAAAGCTACAGAAATTGACAGCCTAGCTGTGAAAATACGTATTTAGCGGTTGCTAAATAATTATGTGTTTTTAACGAATTGTGTCAGATTCAAAACACAGGCTCCAGCAGTGTTTTAGTGAAGCCGGCTTCCGATTCACAGGAGTTAAGTCTCTCTCTTCAGCGCTACTGAAATTGACAGCCTAGCTGTGGAAATACGTATTTAGCGGTTGCTAAATATTTATGTGTTTTTAACGAATTGTGTCAGATTCAAAACACAGGCTCCAGCAGAGTTTTAGTTAAGTTGGCTTCCGATTCACAGGAGTTAAGTCTTTCTCTTCAAAGCTACGGAAATTGACAGCCTAGCTGTGAAAATACGTATTTAGCGGTTGCTAAATATTTATGTGTTTTTAACGAATTGTGTCAGATTAAAAACACAGGCTCCAGCAGTGTTTTAGTGAAGTCGGCTTCCGATTCACAAGAGTTAAGTCTCTTTCTTCAAAGCTACTGAAATTGACAGCCTAGCTGTGAAAATACGTATTTAGCGGTTGCTAAATATTTATGTATTTTTAACGAATTGTGTCAGATTCAAAACACAGGCTCCAGCAGTGTTTTAGTGAAGCCGGCTTCCGATTCACAGGAGTTAAGTCTCTCTCTTCAAAGCTACAGAAATTGACAGCCTAGCTGTGAAAATACGTATTTAGCGGATGCTAAATATTTATGTTTTTAACGAATTGCGCCAGATTCAAAACACAGGCTCCAGCAGTGTTTTAGTGAAGCCGGCTTCCGATTCACAGGAGTTAAGTCTCTCTCTTCAAAGCTACTGAAATTGACAGCCTAGTTGTGAAAATACGTATTTAGCGGTTGCTAAATATTTATGTGTTTTTAACGAATTGTGTCAGATTCAAAACACAGGCTCCAGCAGTGTTTTAGTTAAGTCGGCTTCCGATTTACAGGAGTTAAGTCTCTCTCTTCAAAGCTAATGAAATCGACAGCCTAGCTGTGGAAATACGTATTTAGCGGATGCTAAATATTTATGTTTTTAACGAATTGCGCCAGATTCAAAACACAGGCTCCAGCAGTGTTTTACTGAAGCCGGCTTCCGATTCACAGGAGTTAAGTCTCTCTCTTCAAAGCTACTGAAATTGACAGCCTAGCTGTGAAAATACATATTTAGCGGTTGCTAAATATTTATGTGTTTTTAACGAATTGTGTCAGATTCAAAACACAGGCTCCAGCAGTGTTTTAGTTAAGTCGGCTTCCGATTTACAGGAGTTAAGTCTCTCTCTTCAAAGCTACTGAAATCGACAGCCTAGCTGTGGAAATACGTATTTAGCGGTTGTTAGATATCTGCATAGTTAAAAGTTTTTAACGAATTGTGTCAGATTCAAAACACAGGCTCCAGCAGTGTTTTAGTGAAGCCGGCTTCGATTTACAGGAGTTAAGTCTCTCTCTTCAAAGCTACAGAAATTGACAGCCTAGCTGTGAAAATACGTATTTAGCGGTAGCTAATTATTTATGTGTTTTTCACGAATTGTGTCAGATTCAAAACACAGGCTCCTGCAGAGTTTTAGTGAAGCCGGCTTCCGATTCACAGGAGTTAAGTCTCTCTTTTCAAAGCTACTGAGATTGACAGCCTAGCTGTCGGAATACGTATTTAGCGGTTGTTAGATATCTGCGTAGTTAGGAGTTTTTAACGAATTGTGTCAGATTCAAAACACAGGCTCCAGCAGTGTTTTAGTCAAGTTGGCTGCTAGTTCACAGGAGTTAAGTCTCTCTCTTCAAAGCTACTGAAATTGACAGCCTAGCTGTGGAAATACGTATTTAGGGGTTGTTAGGTATCTGCGTAGTTAGGAGTTTTTAACGAATTGTGTCAGATTTAAAACACAGGCTCCAGCAGTGTTTTAGTGAAGCCGGTTTCCGATTCACAAGAGTTAAGTCTCTCTCTTCAAAGCTACTGAAATTGACAGCCTAGCTGTGAAAATACGTATTTAACGGTTGCTGGATATTTATGTGTTTTTAACGAATTGTGTCAGTTTCAAAACACAGGCTCCAGCAGTGTTTTAGTCAAGTTGGCTGCTAGTTCACAGAAGTTAAGTCTCTCTCTTCAAACCTACTGAAATTGACAGCCTAGCTGTGGAAATACGTATTTAGCGGTTGTTAGATATCTGCGTAGTTTTCAGTGTTTTAGTCAAGTTGGCTGCTAGTTCACAGGAGTTAAGTCTCTCTCTTCAAAGCTCTCTACTAGCTGTGAAAATACGTATTTAGCGGTTGCTAAATATTTATGTGTTTTTAACGAATTGTGTCAGATTCAAAACACAGGCTCCAGCAGTGTTTTAGTGAAGCCGGCTTCCGATTTACAGGAGTTAAGTCTCTTTCTTCAAAGCTACAGAAATTGACAGCCTAGCTGTGAAAATACGTATTTAGCGGTTGCTAATTATTTATGTGTTTTTCACGAATTGTGTCAGATTCAAAAAACAGGCTCCTGCAGAGTTTTAGTGAAGCCGGCTTCCGATTCACAGGAGTTAAGTCTCTCTTTTCAAAGCTACTGAAATTGACAGCCTAGCTGTGGAAATACGTATTTAGCGGTTGCTAAATATTTATGTGTTTTTAACGAATTGTGTCAGATTCAAAACACAGGCTCCAGCAGTGTTTTAGTCAAGTTGGCTGCTAGTTCACAGGAGTTAAGTCTCTCTCTTCAAAGCTACTGAAATTGACAGCCTAGCTGTGGAAATACGTATTTAGGGGTTGTTAGGTATCTGCGTAGTTAGGAGTTTTTAACGAATTGTGTCAGATTTAAAACACAGGCTCCAGCAGTGTTTTAGTGAAGCCGGTTTCCGATTCACAAGAGTTAAGTCTCTCTCTTCAAAGCTACTGAAATTGACAGCCTAGCTGTGAAAATACGTATTTAACGGTTGCTGGATATTTATGTGTTTTTAACGAATTGTGTCAGTTTCAAAACACAGGCTCCAGCAGTGTTTTAGTCAAGTTGGCTGCTAGTTCACAGAAGTTAAGTCTCTCTCTTCAAACCTACTGAAATTGACAGCCTAGCTGTGGAAATACGTATTTAGCGGTTGTTAGATATCTGCGTAGTTTTCAGTGTTTTAGTCAAGTTGGCTGCTAGTTCACAGGAGTTAAGTCTCTCTCTTCAAAGCTCTCTACTAGCTGTGAAAATACGTATTTAGCGGTTGCTAAATATTTATGTGTTTTTAACGAATTGTGTCAGATTCAAAACACAGGCTCCAGCAGTGTTTTAGTGAAGCCGGCTTCCGATTTACAGGAGTTAAGTCTCTTTCTTCAAAGCTACAGAAATTGACAGCCTAGCTGTGAAAATACGTATTTAGCGGTTGCTAATTATTTATGTGTTTTTCACGAATTGTGTCAGATTCAAAAAACAGGCTCCTGCAGAGTTTTAGTGAAGCCGGCTTCCGATTCACAGGAGTTAAGTCTCTCTTTTCAAAGCTACTGAAATTGACAGCCTAGCTGTGGAAATACGTATTTAGCGGTTGCTAAATATTTATGTGTTTTTAACGAATTGTGTCAGATTCAAAACACAGGCTCCAGCAGTGTTTTAGTGAAGTCGGCTTCCGATTCACAGGAGTTAAGTCTCTCTCTTCAAAGCTACTGAAATTGACAGCCTAGCTGTGAAAATACGTATTTAGCGGTTGCTAAATGATTATGTGTTTTTAACGAATTGTGTCAGATTCAAAACACAGGCTCCAGCAGTGTTTTAGTGAAGTCGGCTTCCGATTCACAGGAGTTAAGTCTCTCTCTTCAAAGCTACTGAAATTGACAGCCTAGCTGTGAAAATACATATTTAGCGGTTGCTAAATATTTATGTGTTTTTAACGAATTGTGTCAGATTCAAAACACAGGCTCCAGCAGTGTTTTAGTTAAGTCGGCTTCCGATTTACAGGAGTTAAGTCTCTCTCTTCAAAGCTACTGAAATCGACAGCCTAGCTGTGGAAATACGTATTTAGCGGTTGTTAGATATCTGCATAGTTAAAAGTTTTTAACGAATTGTGTCAGATTCAAAACACAGGCTCCAGCAGTGTTTTAGTGAAGCCGGCTTCCGATTTACAGGAGTTAAGTCTCTCTCTTCAAAGCTACAGAAATTGACAGCCTAGCTGTGAAAATACGTATTTAGCGGTAGCTAATTATTTATGTGTTTTTCACGAATTGTGTCAGATTCAAAACACAGGCTCCTGCAGAGTTTTAGTGAAGCCGGCTTCCGATTCACAGGAGTTAAGTCTCTCTTTTCAAAGCTACTGAGATTGACAGCCTAGCTGTCGGAATACGTATTTAGCGGTTGTTAGATATCTGCGTAGTTAGGAGTTTTTAACGAATTGTGTCAGATTCAAAACACAGGCTCCAGCAGTGTTTTAGTCAAGTTGGCTGCTAGTTCACAGGAGTTAAGTCTCTCTCTTCAAAGCTACTGAAATTGACAGCCTAGCTGTGGAAATACGTATTTAGGGGTTGTTAGGTATCTGCGTAGTTAGGAGTTTTTAACGAATTGTGTCAGATTTAAAACACAGGCTCCAGCAGTGTTTTAGTGAAGCCGGCTTCCGATTCACAAGAGTTAAGTCTCTCTCTTCAAAGCTACTGAAATTGACAGCCTAGCTGTGAAAATACGTATTTAACGGTTGCTGAATATTTATGTGTTTTTAACGAATTGTGTCAGTTTCAAAACACAGGCTCCAGCAGTGTTTTAGTCAAGTTGGCTGCTAGTTCACAGAAGTTAAGTCTCTCTCTTCAAACCTACTGAAATTGACAGCCTAGCTGTGGAAATACGTATTTAGCGGTTGTTAGATATCTGCGTAGTTTTCAGTGTTTTAGTCAAGTTGGCTGCTAGTTCACAGGAGTTAAGTCTCTCTCTTCAAAGCTCTCTACTAGCTGTGAAAATACGTATTTAGCGGTTGCTAAATATTTATGTGTTTTTAACGAATTGTGTCAGATTCAAAACACAGGCTCCAGCAGTGTTTTAGTGAAGCCGGCTTCCGATTTACAGGAGTTAAGTCTCTTTCTTCAAAGCTACAGAAATTGACAGCCTAGCTGTGAAAATACGTATTTAGCGGTTGCTAATTATTTATGTGTTTTTCACGAATTGTGTCAGATTCAAAAACAGGCTCCTGCAGAGTTTTAGTGAAGCCGGCTTCCGATTCACAGGAGTTAAGTCTCTCTTTTCAAAGCTACTGAAATTGACAGCCTAGCTGTGGAAATACGTATTTAGCGGTTGCTAAATATTTATGTGTTTTTAACGAATTGTGTCAGATTCAAAACACAGGCTCCAGCAGTGTTTTAGTGAAGTCGGCTTCCGATTCACAGGAGTTAAGTCTCTCTCTTCAAAGCTACTGAAATTGACAGCCTAGCTGTGAAAATACGTATTTAGCGGTTGCTAAATGATTATGTGTTTTTAACGAATTGTGTCAGATTCAAAACACAGGCTCCAGCAGTGTTTTAGTGAAGTCGGCTTCCGATTCACAGGAGTTAAGTCTCTCTCTTCAAAGCTACTGAAATTGACAGCCTAGCTGTGAAAATACGTATTTAGCGGTTGCTAAATATTTATGTGTTTTTAACGAATTGTGTCAGATTCAAAACACAGGCTCCAGCAGTGTTTTAGTGAAGTCGGCTTCCGATTCACAGGAGTTAAGTCCCTCTCTTCAAAGCTACTGAAATTGACAGCCTAGCTGTGGAAATACGTATTTATCGGTTGTTAAATATTTATGTGGTTAAGAGTTTTTAATGAATTGTATCAAATTCAAACCACAGGTTTCAACATGGTTTTAGTTAAGATGGCTTCCCAGTCTCTCTTCAAGGCTACTTAAGATGATAGCTTAGCTGTCGAAATACGTATTTAGCGGTTGTTAGATATTTATGTGGTTAGGGGTTTTTAACGAATTGTGTCAGATTCAAAACACAGGCTCCAGCAGTGTTTTAGTGAAGTTGGCTTCCGGTTCACAGGAGTTAAGTCTCTCTCTTCAAAGCTACTGAAATTGACAGCCTAGCTGTGGAAATACGTATTTAGCGGTTGTTAATTATTTATGTGTTTAGGGGTTTTTAACGAATTGTGTCAGATTCAAAACACAGGCTCCAGCAGTGTTTTAGTGAAGCCGGCTTCCGATTCACAGGAGTTAAGTCTCTCTTTTCAAAGCTACTGAAATTGACAGCCTAGCTGTGGAAATACGTATTTAGCGGTTGCTAAATATTTATGTGTTTTTAACGAATTGTGTCAGATTCAAAACACAGGCTCCAGCAGTGTTTTAGTGAAGTCGGCTTCCGATTCACAGGAGTTAAGTCTCTCTCTTCAAAGCTACTGAAATTGACAGCCTAGCTGTGAAAATACGTATTTAGCGGTTGCTAAATGATTATGTGTTTTTAACGAATTGTGTCAGATTCAAAACACAGGCTCCAGCAGTGTTTTAGTGAAGTCGGCTTCCGATTCACAGGAGTTAAGTCTCTCTCTTCAAAGCTACTGAAATTGACAGCCTAGCTGTGAAAATACGTATTTAGCGGTTGCTAAATATTTATGTGTTTTTAACGAATTGTGTCAGATTCAAAACACAGGCTCCAGCAGTGTTTTAGTGAAGTCGGCTTCCGATTCACAGGAGTTAAGTCCCTCTCTTCAAAGCTACTGAAATTGACAGCCTAGCTGTGAAATACGTATTTAGCGGTTGTTAAATATTTATGTGGTTAGGAGTTTTTAATGAATTGTATCAGATTCAAACCACAGGTTTCAACATGGTTTTAGTTAAGATGGCTTCCCAGTCTCTCTTCAAGGCTACTTAAGATGATAGCTTAGCTTGTCGAAATACGTATTTAGCGGTTGTTAGATATTTATGTGGTTAGGGGTTTTTAACGAATTGTGTCAGATTCAAAACACAGGCTCCAGCAGTGTTTTAGTGAAGTTGGCTTCCGGTTCACAGGAGTTAAGTCTCTCTCTTCAAAGCTACTGAAATTGACAGCCTAGCTGTGGAAATACGTATTTAGCGGTTGTTAAATATTTATGTGTTTAGGGGTTTTTAACGAATTGTGTCAGATTCAAAACACAGCCTCCAGCAGTGTTTTAGTTAAGTGGCTTCCGATTCACAGGAGTTAAGTCTCTCTCTTCAAAGCTACTGAAATTGACAACCTAGCAGTGAAAATACGTATTTAGCGGTTGTTAGATATTTATGTGTTTTTAACGAATTGTGTCAGATTCAAAACACAGGCTCCAGCAATGTTTCAGTTATGTTGGATTCCAGTTCACAGTAGTCAAGTCTCTCTCTTCAAAGCTATTGAAATTGACAGTCTAGCTGTGGAAATATGTATTTAGCGGTTGCTAAATATTTATGTGGTTAGGGGTTTTTAACTAATTGTGTCAGATTCAACCACAGGTTTCAACATGGTTTTAGTTAAGATGGCTTCCCAGTGGAAGGAGCTAAGTCTCTCTCGTCAAGGCTACTTAAGATGATAGCTTAGCTGTCGAAATACGTATTTAGCGGTTGTTAAATATTTATGTGGTTAGCGGTTTTTAACGAATTGTGTCAGATTCAAAACACAGGTACCAGCAGTTTTTTAGTCAAGTTGGCTTCTGGTACACAGGAATTAAGTCTCTCTCTTCAAAGCTACTGAAATTGACAGCCTAGCTGTCGGAATACGTATTTAGCGGTTGTTAGACATCTGCGTCGTTAGGAGTTTTTAACGAATTGTGTCAAATTCAAAACACAGGCTCTAGCAGTGTTTTAGTCAAGTTGGCTGCCAGTTCACAGGAGTTAAGTCTCTCTCTTCAAAGCTACTGAATTGACAGCCTAGCTGTAGAAATACGTATTTAGCGGTTGTTAGATATCAGCGTAGTTAGGAGTTTTTAACGAATTGTGTCAGATTCAAAACACAGGCTCCAGCAGTGTTTTAGTGAAGCCGGCTTCCGATTCACAGGAGTTAAGTCTCTCTCTTCAAAGCTACTGAAATTGACAGCCTAGCTGTGAAAATACGTATTTAGCGGTTGCTAAATATTTATGTGTTTTTAACGAATTGTGTCAGATTCAAAACACAGGCTCCAGCAGAGTTTTAGTTAAGTTGCTTCCGATTCACAGGAGTTTAGTCTTTCTCTTCAAAGCTGCAGAAATTGACAGCCTAGCTGTGAAAATACGTATTTAGCGGTTGCTAAATATTTATGTGTCTTTAACGAATTGTGTCAGATTCAAAACACAGGCTCCAGCAGTGTTTTAGTCAAGTTGGCTGCCAGTTCACAGGAGTTAAGTCTCTCTCTTCAATGCTACTGAAATTGACAGCCTAGCTGTGGACATACGTATTCAGCGGTTGTCAGATATCTGCGTAGTTAGGAGTTTTTTACGAATTGTGTCAGATTCAAAACACAGGCTCCAGCAGTGTTTTTAGTGAAGCCGGCTTCCGATTTACAGGAGTTAAGTCTCTTTCTTCAAAGCTACAGAAATTGACAGCCTAGCTGTGAAAATACGTATTTAGCGGTTGCTAATTATTTATGTGTTTTTCACGAATTGTGTCAGATTCAAAACACAGGCTCCTGCAGAGTTTTAGTGAAGCCGCGTTCCGATTCACAGGAGTTAAGTCTCCCTTTTCAAAGCTACAGAAATTGACAGCCTAGCTGTCGGAATACGTATTTAGCGGTTGTTAGATATCTGCGTAGTTAGGAGTTTTTAACGAATTGTGTCCGATTCAAAACACAGGCTCCAGCAGTGTTTTAGTCAAGTTGGCTGCCAGTTCACAGGAGTTAAGTCTCTCTTTTCAAAGCTACTGAAATTGACAGCTAGCTGTGAAAATACGTATTTAGCGGTTGCTAAATATTTATGTGTTTTTAACGAATTGTGTCAGTTTCAAAACACAGGGTCCAGCAGAGTTTTAGTTAAGTTGGCTTCAGATTCACAAGAGTTAAGTCTTTCTCTTCAAAGCTACAAAAATTGGCAGCCTAGCTGTGAAAATACGTATTTAGCGGTTACTAAATATTTATGTGTTTTTAACGAATTGTGTCAGATTAAAAACACAGGCTCCGGCAGTGTTTTAGTGAAGTCGGCTTCCGATTCACAAGAGTTAAATCTCTCTCTTCAAAGCTACTGAAATTGACAGCCTAGCTGTGAAAATACGTATTTAGCGGTTGCTAAATATTTATGTGTTTTTAACGAATTGTGTCAGATTCAAAACACAGGCTCCAGCAGTGTTTTAGTGAAGCCGGCTTCCGATTCACAGGACTTAGTCTCTCTCTTCAAAGCTACTGAAATTGACAGCCTAGCTGTGGAAATACGTATATAGCGGTTGTTAGATATCTGTGTAGTTAGGAGTTTTAACGAATTGTGTCAGATTCAAGCCACAGGCTCCAGCAGTGTTTTAGTGAAGCCGGCTTCCGATTCACAAGAGTTAAGTCTCTCTCTTCAAAGCTACTGAAATTGACAGCCTAGCTGTGAAAATACGTATTTAGCGGTTGCTAAATATTTATGTGTTTTTAACGAATTGTGTCAGATTAAAAACACAGGCTCCGGCAGTGTTTTAGTGAAGTCGGCTTCCGATTCACAGGAGTTAAGTCTCTCTCTTCAAAGCTACAGAAATTGACAGCCTAGCTGTGAAAATACGTATTTAGCGGTTGCTAATCATTTATGTGTTTTTAACGAATTGTGTCAGATTCAAAACACAGGCTCCAACAGTGTTTTAGTTAAGTCGGCTTCCGATTCACAGGAGTTAAGTCTCTCTTTTCAAAGCTACTGAAATTGACAGCCTAGCTGTGAAAATACGTATTTAGCGGTTGCTAAATATTTATGTGGTTAGGGGTTTTTAACGAATTGTGTCAGATTCAAAACACAGGCTCCAGCAGAGTTTTAGTGAAGTCGGCTTCCGATGCACAGAAGTAAGTCTCTCTTCAAAGCTACTGAAATTGACAGCCTAGCTGTAAAAATACGTATTTAGCGGTTGCTAAATATTTATGTGTTTTAACGAATTGTGTCAGATTCAAAACACAGGCTCCAACAATGATTTAGTCAAGTTGGCTTCCGATTCACAAAGATATGTCTCTCTCTTCAAAGCTATTGAATTTGTCAGCCTAGCTGTGAAAATACGTATTTAGCGGTTGCTAATCATTTATGTGTTTTTAACGAATTGTGTCAGATTCAAAACACAGGCTCCAGCAGTGTTTTAGTTAAGCCGGCTTCCGATTCACAGGAGTTAAGTCTCTCTCTTCAAAGCTACTAAAATTGACAGCCTAGCTGTGAAATACATATTTAGCGGTTGCTAAATATTTATGTGTTTTTAACGAATTGTGTCAGATTAAAAACACAGGCTCCAGCAGTGTTTTAGTCAAGTCGGCTTCCGATTTACAGGAGTTAAGTCTCTTTCTTCAAAGCTACTGAAATTGACAGCCTAGCTGTGAAAATACGTATTTAGCGGTTGCTAAATGTTTATGTGTTTTTAACGAATTGTGTCAGATTCAAAAGACAGGCTCTAGCAGAGTTTTAGTAAAGTTGGCTTCCGATTCACAAGAGTTAAGTCTTTCTCTTCAAAGCTACAGAAATTGACAGCCTAGCTGTGAAAATACGTATTTAGCGGTTGTTAAATATTTATGTGGTTAGGAGTTTTTAACTAATTGTTTCAAATTCAAACCACAGGTTTCAACATGGTTTTAGTTAAGATGGCTTCCCAGTCTCTCTTCAAGGCTACTTAAGATGATTGCTTAGCCGTCGAAATACGTATTTAGCGGTTGTTAGATATTTATGTGGTTAGGGGTTTTTAACGAATTGTGTCAGATTCAAAACACAGGCTCCAGCAGTGTTTTAGTAAAGTTGGCTTCCGGTTTACAGGAGTTAAGTCTCTCTCTTCAAAACTACTGAAATTGACAGCCTAGCTGTGGAAATACGTATTTAGCGGTTGCTAAATGGTTATGTGTTTTTAACGAATTGTGTCAGATTCAAAACACAGGCTCCAGCAGAGTTTTAGTTAAGTTGGCTTCCGATTCACAGGAGTTAAGTCTTTCTCTTCAAAGCTACAGAAATTGATAGCCTAGCTGTGAAAATACGTATTTAACGGTTGCTAAATATTTATGTGTTTTTAACGAACTGTGTCAGATTCAAAACACAGGCTCCGGCAGTGTTTTAGTGAAGTCGGCCTCCGATTCACAAGAGTTAGGTCTCTCTCTTCAAAGCTACAGAAATTGACAGCCTAGCTGTGAAAATACGTATTTAGCGGTTGCTAAATAATTATGTGTTTTTAACGAATTGTGTCAGATTCAAAACACAGGCTCCAGCAGTGTTTTAGTGAAGCCGGCTTCCGATTCACAGGAGTTAAGTCTCTCTCTTCAGCACTACTGAAATTGACAGCCTAGCTGTGGAAATACGTATTTAGCGGTTGCTAAATATTTATGTGTTTTTAACGAATTGTGTTAGATTCAAAACACAAGCTTCAGCAGAGTTTTAGTTAAGTTGGCTTCCGATTCACAGGAGTTAAGTCTTTCTCTTCAAAGCTACAGAAATTGACAGCCTAGCTGTGAAAATACGTATTTAGCGGTTGCTAAATATTTATGTGTTTTTAACGAATTGTGTCAGATTAAAAACACAGGCTTCAGCAGTGTTTTAGTGAAGTCGGCTTCCGATTCACAAGAGTTAAGTCTCTTTCTTCAAAGCTACTGAAATTGACAGCCTAGCTGTGAAAATACGTATTTAGCGGTTGCTAAATATTTATGTGTTTTTAACGAATTGTGTCAGATTCAAAACACAGGCTCCAGCAGTGTTTTAGTGAAGCCGGCTTCCGATTCACAGGAGTTAAGTCTCTCTCTTCAAAGCTACAGAAATTGACAGCCTAGTTGTGAAAATACGTATTTAGCGGATGCTAAATATTTATGTGTTTTTAACGAATTGTGCCAGATTCAAAACACAGGCTCCAGCAGTGTTTTAGTGAAGCCGGCTTCCGATTCACAGGAGTTAAGTCTCTCTCTTCAAAGTTACAGAAATTGACAGCCTAGCTGTGAAAATACGTATTTAGCGGTTGCTAATCATTTATGTGTTTTTAACGAATTGTGTCATATTCAAAACACAGGCTCCAGCAGTGTTTTAGTTAAGTCGGCTTCCGATTTACAGGAGTTAAGTCTCTCTCTTCAAAGCTACTAAAATTGACAGCCTAGCTGTAAAAATACATATTTAGCGGTTGCTAAATATTTATGTGTTTTTAACGAATTGTGTCAGATTAAAAACACAGGCTCCAGCAGTGTTTTAGTCAAGTCGGCTTCCGATTTACAGGAGTTAAGTCTCTCTCTTCAAAGCTACTGAAATTGACAGCCTAGCTGTGAAAATACGTATTTAGCGGTTGCTAAATGTTTATGTGTTTTTAACGAATTGTGTCAGATTCAAAAGACAGGCTCTAGCAGAGTTTTAGTAAAGTTGGCTTCCGATTCACAAGAGTTAAGTCTTTCTCTTCAAAGCTACAGAAATTGACAGCCTAGCTGTGAAAATACGTATTTAGCGGTTGTTAAATATTTATGTGGTTAGGAGTTTTTAACTAATTGTTTCAAATTCAAACCACAGGTTTCAACATGGTTTTAGTTAAGATGGCTTCCCAGTCTCTCTTCAAGGCTACTTAAGATGATAGCTTAGCCGTCGAAATACGTATTTAGCGGTTGTTATATATTTATGTGGTTAGGGGTTTTTAACGAATTGTGTCAGATTCAAAACACAGGCTCCAGCAGTGTTTTAGTGAAGTTGGCTTCCGGTTTACAGGAGTTAAGTCTCTCTCTTCAAAACTACTGAAATTGACAGCCTAGCTGTGGAAATACGTATTTAGCGGTTGCTAAATAGTTATGTGTTTTTAACGAATTGTGTCAGATTCAAAACACAGGCTCCAGCAGAGTTTTAGTTAAGTTGGCTTCCGATTCACAGGAGTTAAGTCTTTCTCTTCAAAGCTACAGAAATTGATAGCCTAGCTGTGAAAATACGTATTTAACGATTGCTAAAAATTTATGTGTTTTTAACGAACTGTGTCAGATTCAAAACACAGGCTCCGGCAGTGTTTTAGTGAAGTCGGCTTCCGATTCACAAGAGTTAGGTCTCTCTCTTCAAAGCTACAGAAATTGACAGCCTAGCTGTGAAAATACGTATTTAGCGGTTGCTAAATAATTATGTGTTTTTAACGAATTGTGTCAGATTCAAAACACAGGCTCCAGCAGTGTTTTAGTGAAGCCGGCTTCCGATTCACAGGAGTTAAGTCTCTCTCTTCAGCGCTACTGAAATTGACAGCCTAGCTGTGGAAATACGTATTTAGCGGTTGCTAAATATTTATGTGTTTTTAACGAATTGTGCTAGATTCAAAACACAAGCTTCAGCAGAGTTTTAGTTAAGTTGGCTTCCGATTCACAGGAGTTAAGTCTTTCTCGTCAAAGCTACCGAAATTGACAGCCTAGCTGTGAAAATACGTATTTAGCGGTTGCTAAATATTTATGTGTTTTTAAAGAATTGTGTCAGATTAAAAACACAGGCTTCAGCAGTGTTTTAGTGAAGTCGGCTTCCGATTCACAAGAGTTAAGTCTCTTTCTTCAAAGCTACTGAAATTGACAGCCTAGCTGTGAAAATACGTATTTAGCGGTTGCTAAATATTTATGTGTTTTTAACGAATTGTGTCAGATTCAAAACACAGGCTCCAGCAGTGTTTTAGTGAAGCCGGCTTCCGATTCACAGGAGTTAAGTCTCTCTCTTCAAAGCTACAGAAATTGACAGCCTAGCTGTGAAAATACGTATTTAGCGGATGCTAAATATTTATGTGTTTTTAACGAATTGTGCCAGATTCAAAACACAGGCTCCAGCAGTGTTTTAGTGAAGCCGGCTTCCGATTCACAGGAGTTAAGTCTCTCTCTTCAAAGCTACAGAAATTGACAGCCTAGCTGTGAAAATACGTATTTAGCGGTTGCTAATCATTTATGTGTGTTTAACGAATTGTGTCAGATTCAAAACACAGGCTCCAGCAGTGTTTTAGTTAAGTCGGCTTCCGATTTACAGGAGTTAAGTCTCTCTCTTCAAAGCTACTGAAATTGACAGCCTAGCTGTGAAAATACGTATTTAGCGGTTGCTAAATATTTATGTGTTTTTAACGAATTGTGTCAGATTCAAAACACAGGCTCCAGCAGTGTTTTAGTCAAGTTGGATGCCAGTTTACAGGAGTTAAGTCTCTCTCTTCAAAGCTACTGAAATCGACAGCCTAGCTGTGGAAATAGGTATTTAGCGGTTGTTAGATATCTGCATAGTTAAAAGTTTTTAACGAATTGTGTCAGATTCAAAACACAGGCTCCAGCAGTGTTTTAGTGAAGCCGGCCTCCGATTCACAGGAGTTAAGTCTCTCTCTTCAAAGCTACTGAAATTGACAGCCTAGCTGTGAAAATACGTATTTAGCGGTTGCTAAATATTTATGTGTTTTTAACGAATTGTGTCAGATTCAAAACACAGGCTCCAGCAGAGTTTTAGTTAAGTTGGCTTCCGATTCACAGGAGTTTAGTCTTTCTCTTCAAAGCTGCAGAAATTGACAGCCTAGCTGTGAAAATACGTATTTAGCGGTTGCTAAATATTTAGGTGTTTATAACGAATTGTGTCAGATTAAAAACACAGGCTCCAGCGGTGTTTTAGTGAAGTCGGCTTCCGATTCACAAGAGTTAAGGCTCTCTCTTCAAAGCTACTGAAATTGACAGCCTAGCTGTGAAAATACGTATTTAGCGGTTGCTAAATATTTATGTGTCTTTAACGTATTGTGTCAGATTCAAAACACAGGCTCCAGCAGTGTTTTAGTCAAGTTGGCTGCCAGTTCACAGGAGTTAAGTCTCTCTCTTCAAAGCTACTGAAATTGACAGCCTAGCTGTGGACATACGTATTTAGCGGTTGTCAGATATCTGCGTAGTTAGGAGTTTTTTACGAATTGTGTCAGATTCAAAACACAGGCTCAGGCAGTGTTTTAGTGAAGCCGGCTTCCGATTTACAGGAGTTAAGTCTCTTTCTTCAAAGCTACAGAAATTGACAGCCTAGCTGTGAAAATACGTATTTAGCGGTTGCTAATTATTTATGTGTTTTTCACGAATTGTGTCAGATTCAAAACACAGGCTCCTGCAGAGTTTTAGTAAAGCCGGCTTCCGATTCACAGGAGTTAAGTCTCTCTTTTCAAAGCTACAGAAATTGACAGCCTAGCTGTCGGAATACGTATTTAGCGGTTGTTAGATATCTGCGTAGTTAGGAGTTTTTAACAAATTGTGTCAGATTCAAAACACAGGCTCCAGCAGTGTTTTAGTCAAGTTGGCTGCCAGTTCACAGGAGTTAAGTCTCTCTTTTCAAAGCTACTGAAATTGACAGCCTAGCTGTGAAAATACGTATTTAGCGGTTGCTAAATATTTATGTGTTTTTAACGAATTGTGTCAGTTTCAAAACACAGGGTCCAGCAGAGTTTTAGTTAAGTTGGCTTCAGATTCACAAGAGTTAAGTCTTTCTCTTCAAAGCTACAGAAATTGGTAGCCTAGCTGTGAAAATACGTATTTAGCGGTTGCTAAATATTTATGTGTTTTTAACGAATTGTGTCAGATTAAAAACACAGGCTCCGGCAGCGTTTTAGTGAAGTCGGCTTCCGATTCACAAGAGTTAAATCTCTCTCTTCAAAGCTACTGAAATTGACAGCCTAGCTGTGAAAATACGTATTTAGCGGTTGCTAAATATTTATGTGTTTTTAACGAATTGTGTCAGATTCAAAACACAGGCTCCAGCAGTGTTTTAGTGAAGCCGGCTTCCGATTCACAGGAGTTAAGTCTCTCTCTTCAAAGCTACTGAAATTGACAGCCTAGCTGTGGAAATACGTATTTAGCGGTTGTTAGATATCTGCGTAGTTAGGAGTTTTAACGAATTGTGTCAGATTCAAACCACAGGCTCCAGCAGTGTTTTAGTGAAGCCGGCTTCCGATTCACAAGAGTTAAGTCTCTCTCTTCAAAGCTACTGAAATTGACAGCCTAGCTGTGAAAATACGTATTTAGCGGTTGCTAAATATTTATGTGTTTTTAACGAATTGTGTCAGATTAAAAACACAGGCTCCGGCAGTGTTTTAGTGAAGTCGGCTTCCGATTCACAGGAGTTAAGTTTCTCTCTTCAAAGCTACAGAAATTGACAGCCTAGCTGTGAAAATACGTATTTAGCGGTTGCTAATCATTTATGTGTTTTTAACGAATTGTGTCAGATTCAAAACACAGGCTCCAACAGTGTTTTAGTTAAGTCGGCTTCCGATTCACAGGAGTTAAGTCTCTCTTTTCAAAGCTACTGAAATTGACAGCCTAGCTGTGAAAATACGTATTTAGCGGTTGCTAAATATTTATGTGGTTAGGGGTTTTTAACGAATTGTGTCAGATTCAAAACACAGGCTCCAGCAGAGTTTTAGTGAAGTCGGCTTCCGATGCACAGGAGTTAAGTCTCTCTCTTCAAAGCTACTGAAATTGACAGCCAAAAGTGAAAATACGTATTTAGCGGTTGCTAATCATTTATGTGTTCTCAACGAATTGTGTCAGATTCAAAACACAGGCTCCAGTAGTGTTTTAGTGAAGCCGGCTTCCGATTCACAGGAGTTCAGTCTCTCTTTTCAAAGCTACTGAAATTGACAGCCTAGCTGTAAAAATACGTATTTAGCGGTTGCTAAATATTTATGTGTTTTTAACGAATTGTGTCAGATTCAAAACACAGGCTCCAACAATGATTTAGTCAAGTTGGCTTCCGATTCACAGGAGTTAAGTCTCTCTCTTCAAAGCTACTAAAATTGACAGCCTAGCTGTGAGAATACATATTTAGCGGTTGCTAAAAATTTATGTGTTTTTAACGAATTGTGTCAGATTAAGAACACAGGCTCCAGCAGTGTTTTAGTCAAGTCGGCTTCCGATTTACAGGAGTTAAGTCTCTCTCTTCAAAGCTACTGAAATTGACAGCCTAGCTGTGAAAATACGTATTTAGCGGTTGCTAAATATTTATGTGTTTTTAACGAATTGTGTCAGATTCAAAAGACAGGCTCTAGCAGAGTTTTAGTAAAGTTGGCTTCCGATTCACAAGAGTTAAGTCTTTCTCTTCAAAGCTACAGAAATTGACAGCCTAGCTGTGAAAATACGTATTTAGCGGTTGTTAAATATTTATGTGGTTAGGAGCTTTAACTAATTGTTTCAGATTCAAACCACAGGTTTCAACATGGTTTTAGTTAAGATGGCTTCCCAGTCTCTCTTCAAGGCTACTTAAGATGATAGATTAGCCGTCGAAATACGTATTTAGCGGTTGTTAGATATTTATGTGGTTAGGGGTTTTTAACGAATTGTGTCAGATTCAAAACACAGGCTCCAGCAGTGTTTTAGTGAAGTTGGCTTCCGGTTTACAGGAGTTAAGTTTCTCTCTTCAAAACTACTGAAATTGACAGCCTAGCTGTGGAAATACGTATTTAGCGGTTGCTAAATAGTTATGTGTTTTTAACGAATTGTGTCAGATTCAAAACACAGGCTCCAGCAGAGTTTTAGTTAAGTTGGCTTCCGATTCACAGGAGTTAAGTCTTTCTCTTCAAAGCTACAGAAATTGACAGCCTAGCTGTGAAAATACGTATTTAACGGTTGCTAAATATTTATGTGTTTTTAACGAACTGTGTCAGATTCAAAACACAGGCTCCGGCAGTGTTTTAGTGAAGTCGGCTTCCGATTCACAAGAGTTAGGTCTCTCTCTTCAAAGCTACAGAAATTGACAGCCTAGCTGTGAAAATACGTATTTAGCGGTTGCTAAATAATTATGTGTTTTTAACGAATTGTGTCAGATTCAAAACACAGGCTCCAGCAGTGTTTTAGTGAAGCCGGCTTCCGATTCACAGGAGTTAAGTCTCTCTCTTCAGCGCTACTGAAATTGACAGCCTAGCTGTGGAAATACGTATTTAGCGGTTGCTAAATATTTATGTGTTTTTAACGAATTGTGTTAGATTCAAAACACAGGCTTCAGCAGAGTTTTAGTTAAGTTGGCTTCCGATTCACAGGAGTTAAGTCTTTCTCTTCAAAGCTACAGAAATTGACAGCCTAGCTGTGAAAATACGTATTTAGCGGTTGCTAAATATTTATGTGTTTTTAACGAATTGTGTCAGATTAAAAACACAGGCTTCAGCAGTGTTTTAGTGAAGTCGGCTTCCGATTCACAAGAGTTAAGTCTCTTTTTTCAAAGCTACTGAAATTGACAGCCTAGCTGTGAAAATACGTATTTAGCGGTTGCTAAATATTTATGTGTTTTTAACGAATTGTGTCAGATTCAAAACACAGGCTCCAGCAGTGTTTTAGTGAAGCCGGCTTCCGATTCACAGGAGTTAAGTCTCTCTCTTCAAACCTACAGAAATTGACAGCCTAGCTGTAAAATACGTATTTAGCGGATGCTAAATATTTATGTGTTTTTAACGAATTGTGCCAGATTCAAAACACAGGCTCCAGCAGTGTTTTAGTGAAGCCGGCTTCCGATTCACAGGAGTTAAGTCTCTCTCTTCAAAGCTACAGAAATTGACAGCCTAGCTGTGAAAATACGTATTTAGCGGTTGCTAATCATTTATGTGTTTTTAACGAATTGTGTCAGATTCAAAACACAGGCTCCAGCAGTGTTTTAGTTAAGTCGGCTTCCGATTTACAGGAGTTATGTCTCTCTCTTCAAAGCTACTGAAATTGACAGCCTAGCTGTGAAAATACGTATTTAGCGGTTGCTAAATATTTATGTGTTTTTAACGAATTGTGACAGATTCAAAACACAGGCTCCAGCAGTGTTTTAGTCAAGTTGGATGCCAGTTTACAGGAGTTAAGTCTCTCTCTTCAAAGCTACTGAAATCGACAGCCTAGCTGTGGAAATACGTATTTAGCGGTTGTTAGATATCTGCATAGTTAAAAGTTTTTAACGAATTGTGTCAGATTCAAAACACAGGCTCCAGCAGTGTTTTAGTGAAGCCGGCTTCCGATTTACAGGAGTTAAGTCTCTCTCTTCAAAGCTACAGAAATTGACAGCCTAGCTGTGAAAATACGTATTTAGCGGTTGCTAATTATTTATGTGTTTTTCACGAATTGTGTCAGATTCAAAACACAGGCTCCTGCAGAGTTTTAGTGAAGCCGGCTTCCGATTCACAGGAGTTAAGTCTCTCTTTTCAAAGCTACTGAGATTGACAGCCTAGCTGTCGGAATACGTATTTAGCGGTTGTTAGATATCTGCGTAGTTAGGAGTTTTTAACGAATTGTGTCAGATTCAAAACACAGGCTCCAGCAGTTTTGTAGTCAAGTTGGCTGCTAGTTCACAGGAGTTAAGTCTCTCTCTTCAAAGCTACTGAAATTGACAGCCTAGCTGTGGAAATACGTATTTAGGGGTTGTTAGATATCTGCGTAGTTAGGAGTTTTTAACGAATAGTGTCAGATTTAAAACACAGGCTCCAGCAGTGTTATAGTGAAGCCGGCTTCCGATTCACAAGAGTTAAGTCTCTCTCTTCAAAGCTACTGAAATTGACAGCCTAGCTGTGAAAATACGTATTTAGCGGTTGCTGAATATTTATGTGTTTTTAACGAATTGTGTCAGTTTCAAAACACAGGCTCCAGCAGTGTTTTAGTCAAGTTGGCTGCTAGTTCACAGGAGTTAAGTCTCTCTCTTCAAACCTACTGAAATTGACAGCCTAGCTGTGGAAATACGTATTTAGCGGTTGTTAGATATCTGCGTAGTTAGAAGTTTTTAACGAATTGTGTCAGATTTAAAACACAGGCTCCAGCAGTGTTTTAGTGAAGTCGGCTTCCGATTCACAAGAGTTAAATCTCTCTCTTCAAAGCTACTGAAATTGACAGCCTAGCTGTGAAAATACGTATTTAGCGGTTGCTAAATATTTATGTGTTTTTAACGAATTGTGTCAGTTTCAAAACACAGGGTCCAGCAGAGTTTTAGTTAAGTTGGCTTCAGATTCACAAGAGTTAAGTCTTTCTCTTCAAAGCTACAGAAATTGGCAGCCTAGCTGTGAAAATACGTATTTAGCGGTTGCTAAATATTTATGTGTTTTTAACGAATTGTGTTAGATTCAAAACACAGGCTTCAGCAGAGTTTTAGTTAAGTTGGCTTCCGATTCACAGGAGTTAAGTCTTTCTCTTCAAAGCTACAGAAATTGACAGCCTAGCTGTAAAAATACGTATTTAGCGGTTGCTAAATATTTATGTGTTTTTAACGAATTGTGTCAGATTAAAAACACAGGCTTCAGCAGTGTTTTAGTGAAGTCGGCTTCCGATTCACAAGAGTTAAGTCTCTTTTTTCAAAGCTACTGAAATTGACAGCCTAGCTGTGAAAATACGTATTTAGCGGTTGCTAAATATTTATGTGTTTTTAACGAATTGTGTCATATTCAAAACACAGGCTCCAGCAGTGTTTTAGTGAAGCCGGCTTCCGATTCACAGGAGTTAAGTCTCTCTCTTCAAACCTACAGAAATTGACAGCCTAGCTGTAAAATACGTATTTAGCGGATGCTAAATATTTATGTGTTTTTAACGAATTGTGCCAGATTCAAAACACAGGCTCCAGCAGTGTTTTAGTGAAGCCGGCTTCCGATTCACAGGAGTTAAGTCTTTCTCTTCAAAGCTACAGAAATTGACAGCCTAGCTGTGAAAATACGTATTTAGCGGTTGCTAATCATTTATGTGTTTTTAACGAATTGTGTCAGATTCAAAACACAGGCTCCAGCAGTGTTTTAGTTAAGTCGGCTTCCGATTTACAGGAGTTATGTCTCTCTCTTCAAAGCTACTGAAATTGACAGCCTAGCTGTGAAAATACGTATTTAGCGGTTGCTAAATATTTATGTGTTTTTAACGAATTGTGACAGATTCAAAACACAGGCTCCAGCAGTATTTTAGTCAAGTTGGATGCCAGTTTACAGGAGTTAAGTCTCTCTCTTCAAAGCTACTGAAATCGACAGCCTAGCTGTGGAAATACGTATTTAGCGGTTGTTAGATATCTGCATAGTTAAAAGTTTTTAACGAATTGTGTCAGATTCAAAACACAGGCTCCAGCAGTGTTTTAGTGAAGCCGGCTTCCGATTTACAGGAGTTAAGTCTCTCTCTTCAAAGCTACAGAAATTGACAGCCTAGCTGTGAAAATACGTATTTAGCGGTTGCTAATTATTTATGTGTTTTTCACGAATTGTGTCAGATTCAAAACACAGGCTCCTGCAGAGTTTTAGTGAAGCCGGCTTCCGATTCACAGGAGTTAAGTCTCTCTTTTCAAAGCTACTGAGATTGACAGCCTAGCTGTCGGAATACGTATTTAGCGGTTGTTAGATATCTGCGTAGTTAGGAGTTTTTAACGAATTGTGTCAGATTCAAAACACAGGCTCCAGCAGTTTTGTAGTCAAGTTGGCTGCTAGTTCACAGGAGTTAAGTCTCTCTCTTCAAAGCTACTGAAATTGACAGCCTAGCTGTGGAAATACGTATTTAGGGGTTGTTAGATATCTGCGTAGTTAGGAGTTTTTAACGAATTGTGTCAGATTTAAAACACAGGCTCCAGCAGTGTTATAGTGAAGCCGGCTTCCGATTCACAAGAGTTAAGTCTCTCTCTTCAAAGCTACTGAAATTGACAGCCTAGCTGTGAAAATACGTATTTAGCGGTTGCTGAATATTTATGTGTTTTTAACGAATTGTGTCAGTTTCAAAACACAGGCTCCAGCAGTGTTTTAGTCAAGTTGGCTGCTAGTTCACAGGAGTTAAGTCTCTCTCTTCAAACCTACTGAAATTGACAGCCTAGCTCTGGAAATACGTATTTAGCGGTTGTTAGATATCTGCGTAGTTAGGAGTTTTTAACGAATTGTGTCAGATTTAAAACACAGGCTCCAGCAGTGTTTTAGTGAAGTCGGCTTCCGATTCACAAGAGTTAAATCTCTCTCTTCAAAGCTACTGAAATTGACAGCCTAGCTGTGAAAATACGTATTTAGCGGTTGCTAAATATTTATGTGTTTTTAACGAATTGTGTCAGTTTCAAAACACAGGGTCCAGCAGAGTTTTAGTTAAGTTGGCTTCAGATTCACAAGAGTTAAGTCTTTCTCTTCAAAGCTACAGAAATTGGCAGCCTAGCTGTGAAAATACGTATTTAGCGGTTGCTAAATATTTATGTCTTTTTAACGAATTGTGTCAGATTAAAAACACAGGCTCCGGCAGTGTTTTAGTGAAGTCGGCTTCCGATTCACAAGAGTTAAATCTCTCTCTTCAAAGCTACTGAAATTGACAGCCTAGCTGTGAAAATACGTATTTAGCGGTTGCTAAATATTTATGTGTTTTTAACGAATTGTGTCAGATTCAAAACACAGGCTCCAGCAGTGTTTTAGTGAAGCCGGCTTCCGATTCACAGGAGTTAAGTCTCTCTCTTCAAAGCTACTGAAATTGACAGCCTAGCTGTGGACATACGTATTTAGCGGTTGTCAGATATCTGCGTAGTTAGGAGTTTTTTACGAATTGTGTCAGATTCAAAACACAGGCTCCAGCAGTGTTTTAGTGAAGCCGGCTTCCGATTTACAGGAGTTAAGTCTCTTTCTTCAAAGCTACAGAAATTGACAGCCTAGCTGTGAAAATACGTATTTAGCGGTTGCTAATTATTTATGTGTTTTTCACGAATTGTGTCAGATTCAAAACACAGGCTCCTGCAGAGTTTTAGTAAAGCCGGCTTCCGATTCACAGGAGTTAAGTCTTTCTTTTCAAAGCTACAGAAATTGACAGCCTAGCTGTCGGAATACGTATTTAGCGGTTGTTAGATATCTGCGTAGTTAGGAGTTTTTAACGAATTGTGTCAGATTCAAAACACAGGCTCCAGCAGTGTTTTAGTCAAGTTGGCTGCCAGTTCACAGGAGTTAAGTCTCTCTTTTCAAAGCTACTGAAATTGACAGCCTAGCTGTGAAAATACGTATTTAGCGGTTGCTAAATATTTATGTGTTTTTAACGAATTGTGTCAGTTTCAAAACACAGGGTCCAGCAGAGTTTTAGTTAAGTTGGCTTCAGATTCACAAGAGTTAAGTCTTTCTCTTCAAAGCTACAGAAATTGGTAGCCTAGCTGTGAAAATACGTATTTAGCGGTTGCTAAATATTTATGTGTTTTTAACGAATTGTGTCAGATTCAAACCACAGGCTCCAGCAGTGTTTTAGTGAAGCCGGCTTCCGATTCACAAGAGTTAAGTCTCTCTCTTCAAAGCTACTGAAATTGAGAGCCTAGCTGTGAAAATACGTATTTAGCGGTTGCTAAATATTTATGTGTTTTTAACGAATTGTGTCAGATTAAAAACACAGGCTCCGGCAGTGTTTTAGTGAAGTCGGCTTCCGATTCACAGGAGTTAAGTCTCTCTCTTCAAAGCTACAGAAATTGACAGCCTAGCTGTGAAAATACGTATTTAGCGGTTGCTAATCATTTATGTGTTTTTAACGAATTGTGTCAGATTCAAAACACAGGCTCCAACAGTGTTTTAGTTAAGTCGGCTTCCGATTCACAGGAGTTAAGTCTCTCTTTTCAAAGCTACTGAAATTGACAGCCTAGCTGTGAAAATACGTATTTAGCGGTTGCTAAATATTTATGTGGTTAGGGGTTTTTAACGAATTGTGTCAGATTCAAAACACAGGCTCCAGCAGAGTTTTAGTGAAGTCGGCTTCCGATGCACAAGAGTTAAGTCTCTCTCTTCAAAGCTACTGAAATTGACAGCCAAAAGTGAAAATACGTATTTAGCGGTTGCTAATCATTTATGTGTTTTCAACGAATTGTGTCAGATTCAAAACACAGGCTCCAGCAGTGTTTTAGTGAAGCCGGCTTCCGATTCACAGGAGTTCAGTCTCTCTTTTCAAAGCTACTGAAATTGACAGCCTAGCTGTAAAAATACGTATTTAGCGGTTGCTAAATATTTATGTGTTTTTAACGAATTGTGTCAGATTCAAAACACAGGCTCCAACAATGATTTAGTCAAGTTGGCTTCCGATTCACAAAAGATATGTCTCTCTCTTCAAAGCTATTGAAATTGTCAGCCTAGCTGTGAAAATACGTATTTAGCGGTTGCTAAATATTTATGTGTTTTTAACGAACTGTGTCAGATTCAAAACAGGCTCCAGCAGTGTTTCAGTTAAGTCGGCTTCCGATTCACAGGAGTTAAGTCTCTCTCTTCAAAGCTACTAAAATTGACAGCCTAGCTGTGAAAATACATATTTAGCGGTTGCTAAATATTTATGTGTTTTTAACGAATTGTGTCAGATTAAAAACACAGGCTCCAGCAGTGTTTTAGTCAAGTCGGCTTCCGATTTACAGGAGTTAAGTCTCTTTCTTCAAAGCTACTGAAATTGACAGCCTAGCTGTGAAAATACGTATTTAGCGGTTGCTAAATATTTATGTGTTTTTAACGAATTGTGTCAGATTCAAAAGACAGGCTCTAGCAGAGTTTTAGTAAAGTTGGCTTCCGATTCACAAGAGTTAAGTCTTTCTCTTCAAAGCTACAGAAATTGACAGCCTAGCTGTGAAAATACGTATTTAGCGGTTGTTAAATATTTATGTGGTTAGGAGCTTTAACTAATTGTTTCAGATTCAAACCACAGGTTTCAACATGGTTTTAGTTAAGATGGCTTCCCAGTCTCTCTTCAAGGCTACTTAAGATGATAGATTAGCCGTCGAAATACGTATTTAGCGGTTGTTAGATATTTATGTGGTTAGGGGTTTTTAACGAATTGTGTCAGATTCAAAACACAGGCTCCAGCAGTGTTTTAGTGAAGTTGGCTTCCGGTTTACAGGAGTTAAGTTTCTCTCTTCAAAACTACTAAAATTGACAGCCTAGCTGTGGAAATACGTATTTAGCGGTTGCTAAATGGTTATGTGTTTTTAACGAATTGTGTCAGATTCAAAACACAGGCTCCAGCAGCGTTTTAGTTAAGTTGGCTTCCGATTCACAGGAGTTAAGTCTTTCTCTTCAAAGCTACAGAAATTGACAGCCTAGCTGTGAAAATACGTATTTAACGGTTGCTAAATATTTATGTGTTTTTAACGAACTGTGTCAGATTCAAAACACAGGCTCCGGCAGTGTTTTAGTGAAGTCGGCTTCCGATTCACAAGAGTTAGGTCTCTCTCTTCAAAGCTACAGAAATTGACAGCCTAGCTGTGAAAATACGTATTTAGCGGTTGCTAAATAATTATGTGTTTTTAACGAATTGTGTCAGATTCAAAACACAGGCTCCAGCAGTGTTTTAGTGAAGCCGGCTTCCGATTCACAGGAGTTAAGTCTCTCTTTTCAAAGCTACTGAGATTGACAGCCTAGCTGTCGGAATACGTATTTAGCGGTTGTTAGATATCTGCGTAGTTAGGAGTTTTTAACGAATTGTGTCAGATTCAAAACACAGGCTCCAGCAGTTTTGTAGTCAAGTTGGCTGCTAGTTCACAGGAGTTAAGTCTCTCTCTTCAAAGCTACTGAAATTGACAGCCTAGCTGTGGAAATACGTATTTAGGGGTTGTTAGATATCTGCGTAGTTAAGAGTTTTTAACGAATTGTGTCAGATTTAAAACACAGGCTCCAGCAGTGTTATAGTGA
The DNA here is from genome assembly GCA_940337035.1 of Agriotes lineatus. Classification (NCBI taxonomy): domain Eukaryota; kingdom Metazoa; phylum Arthropoda; class Insecta; order Coleoptera; family Elateridae; genus Agriotes; species Agriotes lineatus. The sequence continues at coordinate 136,906 of CALNHX010001063.1, forward strand.
AGCCGGCTTCCGATTCACAAGAGTTAAGTCTCTCTCTTCAAAGCTACTGAAATTGACAGCCTAGCTGTGAAAATACGTATTTAGCGGTTGCTGAATATTTATGTGTTTTTAACGAATTGTGTCAGTTTCAAAACACAGGCTCCAGCAGTGTTTTAGTCAAGTTGGCTGCTAGTTCACAGGAGTTAAGTCTCTCTCTTCAAACCTACTGAAATTGACAGCCTAGCTGTGGAAATACGTATTTAGCGGTTGTTAGATATCTGCGTAGTTAGGAGTTTTTAACGAATTGTGTCAGATTTAAAACACAGGCTCCAGCAGTGTTTTAGTGAAGTCGGCTTCCGATTCACAGGAGTTAAGTCTCTCTCTTCAAAGCTACAGAAATTGACAGCCTAGCTGTGAAAATACGTATTTAGCGGTTGCTAATCATTTATGTGTTTTTAACGAATTGTGTCAGATTCAAAACACAGGCTCCAACAGTGTTTTAGTTAAGTCGGCTTCCGATTCACAGGAGTTAAGTCTCTCTTTTCAAAGCTACTGAAATTGACAGCCTAGCTGTGAAAATACGTATTTAGCGGTTGCTAAATATTTATGTGGTTAGGGGTTTTTAACGAATTGTGTCAGATTCAAAACACAGGCTCCAGCAGAGTTTTAGTGAAGTCGGCTTCCGATGCACAAGAGTTAAGTCTCTCTCTTCAAAGCTACTGAAATTGACAGCCAAAAGTGAAAATACGTATTTAGCGGTTGCTAATCATTTATGTGTTTTCAACGAATTGTGTCAGATTCAAAACACAGGCTCCAGCAGTGTTTTAGTGAAGCCGGCTTCCGATTCACAGGAGTTCAGTCTCTCTTTTCAAAGCTACTGAAATTGACAGCCTAGCTGTAAAAATACGTATTTAGCGGTTGCTAAATATTTATGTGTTTTTAACGAATTGTGTCAGATTCAAAACACAGGCTCCAACAATGATTTAGTCAAGTTGGCTTCCGATTCACAAAAGATATGTCTCTCTCTTCAAAGCTATTGAAATTGTCAGCCTAGCTGTGAAAATACGTATTTAGCGGTTGCTAAGTATTTATGTGTTTTTAACGAACTGTGTCAGATTCAAAACAGGCTCCAGCAGTGTTTCAGTTAAGTCGGCTTCCGATTCACAGGAGTTAAGTCTCTCTCTTCAAAGCTACTAAAATTGACAGCCTAGCTGTGAAAATACATATTTAGCGGTTGCTAAATATTTATGTGTTTTTAACGAATTGTGTCAGATTAAAAACACAGGCTCCAGCAGTGTTTTAGTCAAGTCGGCTTCCGATTTACAGGAGTTAAGTCTCTTTCTTCAAAGCTACTGAAATTGACAGCCTAGCTGTGAAAATACGTATTTAGCGGTTGCTAAATATTTATGTGGTTAGGGGTTTTTAACGAATTGTGTCAGATTCAAAACACAGGCTCCAGCAGAGTTTTAGTGAAGTCGGCTTCCGATGCACAAGAGTTAAGTCTCTCTCTTCAAAGCTACTGAAATTGACAGCCAAAAGTGAAAATACGTATTTAGCGGTTGCTAATCATTTATGTGTTTTCAACGAATTGTGTCAGATTCAAAACACAGGCTCCAGCAGTGTTTTAGTGAAGCCGGCTTCCGATTCACAGGAGTTCAGTCTCTCTTTTCAAAGCTACTGAAATTGACAGCCTAGCTGTAAAAATACGTATTTAGCGGTTGCTAAATATTTATGTGTTTTTAACGAATTGTGTCAGATTCAAAACACAGGCTCCAACAATGATTTAGTCAAGTTGGCTTCCGATTCACAAAAGATATGTCTCTCTCTTCAAAGCTATTGAAATTGTCAGCCTAGCTGTGAAAATACGTATTTAGCGGTTGCTAAATATTTATGTGTTTTTAACGAACTGTGTCAGATTCAAAACAGGCTCCAGCAGTGTTTCAGTTAAGTCGGCTTCCGATTCACAGGAGTTAAGTCTCTCTCTTCAAAGCTACTAAAATTGACAGCCTAGCTGTGAAAATACATATTTAGCGGTTGCTAAATATTTATGTGTTTTTAACGAATTGTGTCAGATTAAAAACACAGGCTCCAGCAGTGTTTTAGTCAAGTCGGCTTCCGATTTACAGGAGTTAAGTCTCTTTCTTCAAAGCTACTGAAATTGACAGCCTAGCTGTGAAAATACGTATTTAGCGGTTGCTAAATATTTATGTGTTTTTAACGAATTGTGTCAGATTCAAAAGACAGGCTCTAGCAGAGTTTTAGTAAAGTTGGCTTCCGATTCACAAGAGTTAAGTCTTTCTCTTCAAAGCTACAGAAATTGACAGCCTAGCTGTGAAAATACGTATTTAGCGGTTGTTAAATATTTATGTGGTTAGGAGCTTTAACTAATTGTTTCAGATTCAAACCACAGGTTTCAACATGGTTTTAGTTAAGATGGCTTCCCAGTCTCTCTTCAAGGCTACTTAAGATGATAGATTAGCCGTCGAAATACGTATTTAGCGGTTGTTAGATATTTATGTGGTTAGGGGTTTTTAACGAATTGTGTCAGATTCAAAACACAGGCTCCAGCAGTGTTTTAGTGAAGTTGGCTTCCGGTTTACAGGAGTTAAGTTTCTCTCTTCAAAACTACTAAAATTGACAGCCTAGCTGTGGAAATACGTATTTAGCGGTTGCTAAATGGTTATGTGTTTTTAACGAATTGTGTCAGATTCAAAACACAGGCTCCAGCAGAGTTTTAGTTAAGTTGGCTTCCGATTCACAGGAGTTAAGTCTTTCTCTTCAAAGCTACAGAAATTGACAGCCTAGCTGTGAAAATACGTATTTAACGGTTGCTAAATATTTATGTGTTTTTAACGAACTGTGTCAGATTCAAAACACAGGCTCCGGCAGTGTTTTAGTGAAGTCGGCTTCCGATTCACAAGAGTTAGGTCTCTCTCTTCAAAGCTACAGAAATTGACAGCCTAGCTGTGAAAATACGTATTTAGCGGTTGCTAAATAATTATGTGTTTTTAACGAATTGTGTCAGATTCAAAACACAGGCTCCAGCAGTGTTTTAGTGAAGCCGGCTTCCGATTCACAGGAGTTAAGTCTCTCTTTTCAAAGCTACTGAGATTGACAGCCTAGCTGTCGGAATACGTATTTAGCGGTTGTTAGATATCTGCGTAGTTAGGAGTTTTTAACGAATTGTGTCAGATTCAAAACACAGGCTCCAGCAGTTTTGTAGTCAAGTTGGCTGCTAGTTCACAGGAGTTAAGTCTCTCTCTTCAAAGCTACTGAAATTGACAGCCTAGCTGTGGAAATACGTATTTAGGGGTTGTTAGATATCTGCGTAGTTAAGAGTTTTTAACGAATTGTGTCAGATTTAAAACACAGGCTCCAGCAGTGTTATAGTGAAGCCGGCTTCCGATTCACAAGAGTTAAGTCTCTCTCTTCAAAGCTACTGAAATTGACAGCCTAGCTGTGAAAATACGTATTTAGCGGTTGCTGAATATTTATGTGTTTTTAACGAATTGTGTCAGTTTCAAAACACAGGCTCCAGCAGTGTTTTAGTCAAGTTGGCTGCTAGTTCACAGGAGTTAAGTCTCTCTCTTCAAACCTACTGAAATTGACAGCCTAGCTGTGGAAATACGTATTTAGCGGTTGTTAGATATCTGCGTAGTTAGGAGTTTTTAACGAATTGTGTCAGATTTAAAACACAGGCTCCAGCAGTGTTTTAGTGAAGTCGGCTTCCGATTCACAGGAGTTAAGTCTCTCTCTTCAAAGCTACAGAAATTGACAGCCTAGCTGTGAAAATACGTATTTAGCGGTTGCTAATCATTTATGTGTTTTTAACGAATTGTGTCAGATTCAAAACACAGGCTCCAACAGTGTTTTAGTTAAGTCGGCTTCCGATTCACAGGAGTTAAGTCTCTCTTTTCAAAGCTACTGAAATTGACAGCCTAGCTGTGAAAATACGTATTTAGCGGTTGCTAAATATTTATGTGGTTAGGGGTTTTTAACGAATTGTGTCAGATTCAAAACACAGGCTCCAGCAGAGTTTTAGTGAAGTCGGCTTCCGATGCACAAGAGTTAAGTCTCTCTCTTCAAAGCTACTGAAATTGACAGCCAAAAGTGAAAATACGTATTTAGCGGTTGCTAATCATTTATGTGTTTTCAACGAATTGTGTCAGATTCAAAACACAGGCTCCAGCAGTGTTTTAGTGAAGCCGGCTTCCGATTCACAGGAGTTCAGTCTCTCGTTTCAAAGCTACTGAAATTGACAGCCTAGCTGTAAAAATACGTATTTAGCGGTTGCTAAATATTTATGTGTTTTTAACGAATTGTGTCAGATTCAAAACACAGGCTCCAACAATGATTTAGTCAAGTTGGCTTCCGATTCACAAAAGATATGTCTCTCTCTTCAAAGCTATTGAAATTGTCAGCCTAGCTGTGAAAATACGTATTTAGCGGTTGCTAAATATTTATGTGTTTTTAACGAACTGTGTCAGATTCAAAACAGGCTCCAGCAGTGTTTCAGTTAAGTCGGCTTCCGATTCACAGGAGTTAAGTCTCTCTCTTCAAAGCTACTAAAATTGACAGCCTAGCTGTGAAAATACATATTTAGCGGTTGCTAAATATTTATGTGTTTTTAACGAATTGTGTCAGATTAAAAACACAGGCTCCAGCAGTGTTTTAGTCAAGTCGGCTTCCGATTTACAGGAGTTAAGTCTCTTTCTTCAAAGCTACTGAAATTGACAGCCTAGCTGTGAAAATACGTATTTAGCGGTTGCTAAATATTTATGTGTTTTTAACGAATTGTGTCAGATTCAAAAGACAGGCTCTAGCAGAGTTTTAGTAAAGTTGGCTTCCGATTCACAAGAGTTAAGTCTTTCTCTTCAAAGCTACAGAAATTGACAGCCTAGCTGTGAAAATACGTATTTAGCGGTTGTTAAATATTTATGTGGTTAGGAGCTTTAACTAATTGTTTCAGATTCAAACCACAGGTTTCAACATGGTTTTAGTTAAGATGGCTTCCCAGTCTCTCTTCAAGGCTACTTAAGATGATAGATTAGCCGTCGAAATACGTATTTAGCGGTTGTTAGATATTTATGTGGTTAGGGGTTTTTAACGAATTGTGTCAGATTCAAAACACAGGCTCCAGCAGTGTTTTAGTGAAGTTGGCTTCCGGTTTACAGGAGTTAAGTTTCTCTCTTCAAAACTACTAAAATTGACAGCCTAGCTGTGGAAATACGTATTTAGCGGTTGCTAAATGGTTATGTGTTTTTAACGAATTGTGTCAGATTCAAAACACAGGCTCCAGCAGAGTTTTAGTTAAGTTGGCTTCCGATTCACAGGAGTTAAGTCTTTCTCTTCAAAGCTACAGAAATTGACAGCCTAGCTGTGAAAATACGTATTTAACGGTTGCTAAATATTTATGTGTTTTTAACGAACTGTGTCAGATTCAAAACACAGGCTCCGGCAGTGTTTTAGTGAAGTCGGCTTCCGATTCACAAGAGTTAGGTCTCTCTCTTCAAAGCTACAGAAATTGACAGCCTAGCTGTGAAAATACGTATTTAGCGGTTGCTAAATAATTATGTGTTTTTAACGAATTGTGTCAGATTCAAAACACAGGCTCCAGCAGTGTTTTAGTGAAGCCGGCTTCCGATTCACAGGAGTTAAGTCTCTCTTTTCAAAGCTACTGAGATTGACAGCCTAGCTGTCGGAATACGTATTTAGCGGTTGTTAGATATCTGCGTAGTTAGGAGTTTTTAACGAATTGTGTCAGATTCAAAACACAGGCTCCAGCAGTTTTGTAGTCAAGTTGGCTGCTAGTTCACAAGAGTTAAGTCTCTCTCTTCAAAGCTACTGAAATTGACAGCCTAGCTGTGGAAATACGTATTTAGGGGTTGTTAGATATCTGCGTAGTTAAGAGTTTTTAACGAATTGTGTCAGATTTAAAACACAGGCTCCAGCAGTGTTATAGTGAAGCCGGCTTCCGATTCACAAGAGTTAAGTCTCTCTCTTCAAAGCTACTGAAATTGACAGCCTAGCTGTGAAAATACGTATTTAGCGGTTGCTGAATATTTATGTGTTTTTAACGAATTGTGTCAGTTTCAAAACACAGGCTCCAGCAGTGTTTTAGTCAAGTTGGCTGCTAGTTCACAGGAGTTAAGTCTCTCTCTTCAAACCTACTGAAATTGACAGCCTAGCTGTGGAAATACGTATTTAGCGGTTGTTAGATATCTGCGTAGTTAGGAGTTTTTAACGAATTGTGTCAGATTTAAAACACAGGCTCCAGCAGTGTTTTAGTGAAGTCGGCTTCCGATTCACAAGAGTTAAATCTCTCTCTTCAAAGCTACTGAAATTGACAGCCTAGCTGTGAAAATACGTATTTAGCGGTTGCTAAATATTTATGTGTTTTTAACGAATTGTGTCAGTTTCAAAACACACGGTCCAGCAGAGTTTTAGTTAAGTTGGCTTCAGATTCACAAGAGTTAAGTCTTTCTCTTCAAAGCTACAGAAATTGGCAGCCTAGCTGTGAAAATACGTATTTAGCGGTTGCTAAATATTTATGTGTTTTTAACGAATTGTGTCAGATTAAAAACACAGGCTCCGGCAGTGTTTTAGTGAAGTCGGCTTCCGATTCACAAGAGTTAAATCTCTCTCTTCAAAGCTACTGAAATTGACAGCCTAGCTGTGAAAATACGTATTTAGCGGTTGCTAAATATTTATGTGTTTTTAACGAATTGTGTCAGATTCAAAACACAGGCTCCAACAGTGTTTTAGTGAAGCCGGCTTCCGATTCACAGGAGTTAAGTCTCTCTCTTCAAAGCTACTGAAATTGACAGCCTAGCTGTGGACATACGTATTTAGCGGTTGTCAGATATCTGCGTAGTTAGGAGTTTTTTACGAATTGTGTCAGATTCAAAACACAGGCTCCAGCAGTGTTTTAGTGAAGCCGGCTTCCGATTTACAGGAGTTAAGTCTCTTTCTTCAAAGCTACAGAAATTGACAGCCTAGCTGTGAAAATACGTATTTAGCGGTTGCTAATTATTTATGTGTTTTTCACGAATTGTGTCAGATTCAAAACACAGGCTCCTGCAGAGTTTTAGTAAAGCCGGCTTCCGATTCACAGGAGTTAAGTCTCTCTTTTCAAAGCTACAGAAATTGACAGCCTAGCTGTCGGAATACGTATTTAGCGGTTGTTAGATATCTGCGTAGTTAGGAGTTTTTAACGAATTCTGTCAGATCCAAAACACAGGCTCCAGCAGTGTTTTAGTCAAGTTGGCTGCCAGTTCACAGGAGTTAAGTCTCTCTTTTCAAAGCTACTGAAATTGACAGCCTAGCTGTGAAAATACGTATTTAGCGGTTGCTAAATATTTATGTGTTTTTAACGAATTGTGTCAGTTTCAAAACACAGGGTCCAGCAGAGTTTTAGTTAAGTTGGCTTCAGATTCACAAGAGTTAAGTCTTTCTCTTCAAAGCTACAGAAATTGGTAGCCTAGCTGTGAAAATACGTATTTAGCGGTTGCTAAATATTTATGTGTTTTTAACGAATTGTGTCAGATTAAAAACAGGCTCCGGCAGCGTTTTAGGGAAGTCGGCTTCCGATTCACAAGAGTTAAATCTCTCTCTTCAAAGCTACTGAAATTGACAGCCTAGCTGTGAAAATACGTATTTAGCGGTTGCTAAATATTTATGTGTTTTTAACGAATTGTGTCAGATTTAAAACACAGGCTCCAGCAGTGTTTTAGTGAAGCCGGCTTCCGATTCACAGGAGTTAAGTCTCTCTCTTCAAAGCTACTGAAATTGACAGCCTAGCTGTGGAAATACGTATTTAGCGGTTGTTAGATATCTGCGTAGTTAGGAGTTTTAACGAATTGTGTCAGATTCAAACCACAGGCTCCAGCAGTGTTTTAGTGAAGCCGGCTTCCGATTCACAAGAGTTAAGTCTCTCTCTTCAAAGCTACTGAAATTGACAGCCTAGCTGTGAAAATACGTATTTAGCGGTTGCTAAATATTTATGTGTTTTTAACGAATTGTGTCAGATTAAAAACACAGGCTCCGGCAGTGTTTTAGTGAAGTCGGCTTCCGATTCACAGGAGTTAAGTCTCTCTCTTCAAAGTTACAGAAATTGACAGCCTAGCTGTGAAAATACGTATTTAGCGGTTGCTAATCATTTATGTGTTTTTAACGAATTGTATCAGATTCAAAACACAGGCTCCAACAGTGATTTAGTTAAGTCGGCTTCCGATTCACAGGAGTTAAGTCTCTCTTTTCAAAGCTACTGAAATTGACAGCCTAGCTGTGAAAATACGTATTTAGCGGTTGCTAAATATTTATGTGGTTAGGGGTTTTTAACGAATTGTGTCAGATTCAAAACACAGGCTCCAGCAGAGTTTTAGTGAAGTCGGCTTCCGATGCACAGGAGTTAAGTCTCTCTCTTCAAAGCTACTGAAATTGACAGCCAAAAGTGAAAATACGTATTTAGCGGTTGCTAATCATTTATGTGTTTTCAACGAATTGTGTCAGATTCAAAACACAGGCTCCAGCAGTGTTTTAGTGAAGCCGGCTTCCGATTCACAGGAGTTCAGTCTCTCTTTTCAAAGCTACTGAAATTGACAGCCTAGCTGTAAAAATACGTATTTAGCGGTTGCTAAATATATATGTGTTTTTAACGAATTGTGTCAGATTCAAAACACAGGCTCCAACAATGATTTAGTCAAGTTGGCTTCCGATTCACAAAAGATATGTCTCTCTCTTCAAAGCTATTGAAATTGTCAGCCTAGCTGTGAAAATACGTATTTAGCGGTTGCTAAATATTTATGTGTTTTTAACGAACTGTGTCAGATTCAAAACAGGCTCCAGCAGTGTTTTAGTTAAGTCGGCTTCCGATTCACAGGAGTTAAGTCTCTCTCTTCAAAGCTACTAAAATTGACAGCCTAGCTGTGAAAATACATATTTAGCGGTTGCTAAATATTTATGTGTTTTTAACGAATTGTGTCAGATTAAAAACACAGGCTCCAGCAGTGTTTTAGTCAAGTCGGCTTCCGATTTACAGGAGTTAAGTCTCTTTCTTCAAAGCCACTGAAATTGACAGCCTAGCTGTGAAAATACGTATTTAGCGGTTGCTAAATATTTATGTGTTTTTAACGAATTGTGTCAGATTCAAAAGACAGGCTCTAGCAGAGTTTTAGTAAAGTTGGCTTCCGATTCACAAGAGTTAAGTCTTTCTCTTCAAAGCTACAGAAATTGACAGCCTAGCTGTGAAAATACGTATTTAGCGGTTGTTAAATATTTATGTGGTTAGGAGCTTTAACTAATTGTTTCAGATTCAAACCACAGGTTTCAACATGGTTTTAGTTAAGATGGCTTCCCAGTCTCTCTTCAAGGCTACTTAAGATGATAGATTAGCCGTCGAAATACGTATTTAGCGGTTGTTAGATATTTATGTGGTTAGGGGTTTTTAACGAATTGTGTCAGATTCAAAACACAGGCTCCAGCAGTGTTTTAGTGAAGTTGGCTTCCGGTTTACAGGAGTTAAGTTTCTCTCTTCAAAACTACTAAAATTGACAGCCTAGCTGTGGAAATACGTATTTAGCGGTTGCTAAATGGTTATGTGTTTTTAACGAATTGTGTCAGATTCAAAACACAGGCTACAGCAGAGTTTTAGTTAAGTTGGCTTCCGATTCACAGGAGTTAAGTCTTTCTCTTCAAAGCTACAGAAATTGACAGCCTAGCTGTGAAAATACGTATTTAACGGTTGATAAATATTTATGTGTTTTTAACGAACTGTGTCAGATTCAAAACACAGGCTCCGGCAGTGTTTTAGTGAAGTCGGCTTCCGATTCACAAGAGTTAGGTCTCTCTCTTCAAAGCTACAGAAATTGACAGCCTAGCTGTAAAAATACGTATTTAGCGGTTGCTAAATAATTATGTGTTTTTAACGAATTGTGTCAGATTCAAAACACAGGCTCCAGCAGTGTTTTAGTGAAGCCGGCTTCCGATTCACAGGAGTTAAGTCTCTCTCTTCAGCGCTACTGAAATTGACAGCCCAGCTGTGGAAATACGTATTTAGCGGTTGCTAAATATTTATGTGTTTTTAACGAATTGTGTTAGATTCAAAACACAGGCTTCAGCAGAGTTTTAGTTAAGTTGGCTTCCGATTCACAGAAGTTAATTCTTTCTCTTCAAAGCTACAGAAATTGACAGCCTAGCTGTGAAAATACGTATTTAGCGGTTGCTAAATATTTATGTGTTTTTAACGAATTGTGTCAGATTAAAAACACAGGCTTCAGCAGTGTTTTAGTGAAGTCGGCTTCCGATTCACAAGAGTTAAGTCTCTTTTTTCAAAGCTACTGAAATTGACAGCCTAGCTGTGAAAATACGTATTTAGCGGTTGCTAAATATTTATGTGTTTTTAACGAATTGTGTCAGATTCAAAACACAGGCTCCAGCAGTGTTTTAGTGAAGCCGGCTTCCGATTCACAGGAGTTAAGTCTCTCTCTTCAAACCTACAGAAATTGACAGCATAGCTGTGAAATACGTATTTAGCGGATGCTAAATATTTATGTGTTTTTAACGAATTGTGCCAGATTCAAAACACAGGCTCCAGCAGTGTTTTAGTGAAGCCGGCTTCCGATTCACAGGAGTTAAGTCTCTCTCTTCAAAGCTACAGAAATTGACAGCCTAGCTGTGAAAATACGTATTTAGCGGTTGCTAATCATTTATGTGTTTTTAACGAATTGTGTCAGATTCAAAACACAGGCTCCAGCAGTGTTTTAGTTAAGTCGGCTTCCGATTTACAGGAGTTAAGTCTCTCTCTTCAAAGCTACTGAAATTGACAGCCTAGCTGTGAAAATACGTATTTAGCGGTTGCTAAATATTTATGTGCTTTTAACGAATTGTGTCAGATTCAAAACACAGGCTCCAGCAGTGTTTTAGTCAAGTTGGCTGCCAGTTCACAGGAGTTAAGTCTCTCTTTTCAAAGCTACTGAAATTGACAGCCTAGCTGTGAAAATACGTATTTAGCGGTTGCTAAATATTTATGTGTTTTTAACGAATTGTGTCAGTTTCAAAACACAGGGTCCAGCAGAGTTTTAGTTAAGTTGGCTTCAGATTCACAAGAGTTAAGTCTTTCTCTTCAAAGCTACAGAAATTGGCAGCCTAGCTGTGAAAATACGTATTTAGCGGTGCTAAATATTTATGTGTTTTTAACGAATTGTGTCAGATTAAAAACACAGGCTCCGGCAGCGTTTTAGTGAAGTCGGCTTCCGATTCACAAGAGTTAAATCTCTCTCTTCAAAGCTACTGAAATTGACAGCCTAGCTGTGAAAATACGTATTTAGCGGTTGCTAAATATTTATGTGTTTTTAACGAATTGTGTCGGATTCAAAACACAGGCTCCAGCAGTGTTTTAGTGAAGCCGGCTTCCGATTCACAGGAGTTAAGTCTCTCTCTTCAAAGCTACTGAAATTGACAGCCTAGCTGTGGAAATACGTATTTAGCGGTTGTTAGATATCTGCGTAGTTAGGAGTTTTAACGAATTGTGTCAGATTCAAACCACAGGCTCCAGCAGTGTTTTAGTGAAGCCGGCTTCCGATTCACAAGAGTTAAGTCTCTCTCTTCAAAGCTACTGAAATTAACAGCCTAGCTGTGAAAATACGTATTTAGCGGTTGCTAAATATTTATGTGTTTTTAACGAATTGTGTCAGATTAAAAACACAGGCTCCGGCAGTGTTTTAGTGAAGTCGGCTTCCGATTCACAGGAGTTAAGTCTCTCTCTTCAAAGCTACAGAAATTGACAGCCTAGCTGTGAAAATACGTATTTAGCGGTTGCTAAATATTTATGTGGTTAGGGGTTTTTAACGAATTGTGTCAGATTCAAAACACAGGCTCCAACAGTGTTTTAGTTAAGTCGGCTTCCGATTCACAGGAGTTAAGTCTCTCTTTTCAAAGCTACTGAAATTGACAGCCTAGCTGTGAAAATACGTATTTAGCGGTTGCTAAATATTTATGTGGTTAGGGGTTTTTAACGAATTGTGTCAGATTCAAAACACAGGCTCCAGCAGAGTTTTAGTGAAGTCGGCTTCCGATGCACAGGAGTTAAGTCTCTCTCTTCAAAGCTACTGAAATTGACAGCCAAAAGTGAAAATACGTATTTAGCGGTTGCTAATCATTTATGTGTTTTCAACGAATTGTGTCAGATTCAAAACACAGGCTCCAGCAGTGTTTTAGTGAAGCCGGCTTCCGATTCACAGGAGTTCAGTCTCTCTTTTCAAAGCTACTGAAATTGACAGCCTAGCTGTAAAAATACGTATTTAGCGGTTGCTAAATATTTATGTGCTTTTAACGAATTGTGTCAGATTCAAAACACAGGCTCCAACAATGATTTAGTCAAGTTGGCTTCCGATTCACAAAAGATATGTCTCTCTCTTCAAAGCTATTGAAATTGTCAGCCTAGCTGTGAAAATACGTATTTAGCGGTTGCTAAATATTTATGTGTTTTTAACGAACTGTGTCAGATTCAAAACAGGCTCCAGCAGTGTTTTAGTTAAGTCGGCTTCCGATTCACAGGAGTTAAGTCTCTCTCTTCAAAGCTACTAAAATTGACAGCCTAGCTGTGAAAATACATATTTAGCGGTTGCTAAATATTTATGTGTTTTTAACGAATTGTGTCAGATTAAAAACACAGACTCCAGCAGTGTTTTAGTCAAGTCGGCTTCCGATTTACAGGAGTTAAGTCTCTCTCTTCAAAGCTACTGAAATTGACAGCCTAGCTGTGAAAATACGTATTTAGCGGTTGCTAAATATTTATGTGTTTTTAACGAATTGTGTCAGATTCAAAAGACAGGCTCTAGCAGAGTTTTAGTAAAGTTGGCTTCCGATTCACAAGAGTTAAGTCTTTCTCTTCAAAGCTACAGAAATTGACAGCCTAGCTGTGAAAATACGTATTTAGCGGTTGCTAAATAGTTATGTGTTTTTAACGAATTGTGTCAGATTCAAAACACAGGTTTCAACATGGTTTTAGTTAAGATGGCTTCCCAGTCTCTCTTCAAGGCTACTTAAGATGATAGATTAGCCGTCGAAATACGTATTTAGCGGTTGTTAGATATTTATGTGGTTAGGGGTTTTTAACGAATTGTGTCAGATTCAAAACACAGGCTCCGGCAGTGTTTTAGTGAAGTCGGCTTCCGATTCACAAGAGTTAGGTCTCTCTCTTCAAAGCTACAGAAATTGACAGCCTAGCTGTGAAAATACGTATTTAGCGGTTGCTAATCATTTATGTGTTTTTAACGAATTGTGTCAGATTCAAAACACAGGCTCCAGCAGTGTTTTAGTTAAGTCGGCTTCCGATTTACAGGAGTTAAGTCTCTCTCTTCAAAGCTACTGAAATTGACAGCCTAGCTGTGAAAATACGTATTTAGCGGTTGCTAAATATTTATGTGTTTTTAACGAATTGTGACAGATTCAAAACACAGGCTCCAGCAGTGTTTTAGTCAAGTTGGATGCCAGTTTACAAGAGTTAAGTCTCTCTCTTCAAAGCTACTGAAATCGACAGCCTAGCTGTGGAAATACGTATTTAGCGGTTGTTAGATATCTGCATAGTTAAAAGTTTTTAACGAATTGTGTCAGATTCAAAACACAGGCTCCAGCAGTGTTTTAGTGAAGCCGGCTTCCGATTTACAGGAGTTAAGTCTCTCTCTTCAAAGCTACAGAAATTGACAGCCTAGCTGTGAAAATACGTATTTAGCGGTTGCTAATTATTTATGTGTTTTTCACGAATTGTGTCAGATTCAAAACACAGGCTCCTGCAGAGTTTTAGTGAAGCCGGCTTCCGATTCATAGGAGTTAAGTCTCTCTTTTCAAAGCTACTGAGATTGACAGCCTAGCTGTCGGAATACGTATTTATCGGTTGTTAGATATCTGCGTAGTTAGGAGTTTTTAACGAATTGTGTCAGATTCAAAACACAGGCTCCAGCAGTTTTTTAGTCAAGTTGGCTGCTAGTTCACAGGAGTTAAGTCTCTCTCTTCAAAGCTACTGAAATTGACAGCCTAGCTGTGGAAATACGTATTTAGGTGTTGTTAGATATCTGCGTAGTTAGGAGTTTTTAACGAATTGTGTCAGATTTAAAACACAGGCTCCAGCAGTTTTATAGTGAAGCCGGCTTCCGATTCACAAGAGTTAAGTCTCTCTCTTCAAAGCTACTGAAATTGACAGCCTAGCTGTGAAAATACGTATTTAGCGGTTGCTGAATATTTATGTGTTTTTAACGAATTGTGTCAGTTTCAAAACACAGGCTCCAGCAGTGTTTTAGTCAAGTTGGCTGCTAGTTCACAGGAGTTAAGTCTCTCTCTTCAAACCTACTGAAATTGACAGCCTAGCTGTGGAAATACTTATTTAGCGGTTGTTAGATATCTGCGTAGTTAGGAGTTTTTAACGAATTGTGTCAGATTTAAAACACAGGCTCCAGCAGTGTTTTAGTGAAGTCGGCTTCCGATTCACAAGAGTTAAATCTCTCTCTTCAAAGCTACTGAAATTGACAGCCTAGCTGTGAAAATACGTATTTAGCGGTTGCTAAATATTTATGTGTTTTTAACGAATTGTGTCAGTTTCAAAACACAGGGTCCAGCAGAGTTTTAGTTAAGTTGGCTTCAGATTCACAAGAGTTAAGTCTTTCTCTTCAAAGCTACAGAAATTGGCAGCCTAGCTGTGCAAATACGTATTTAGCGGTTGCTAAATATTTATGTGTTTTTAACGAAATGTGTCAGATTAAAAACACAGGCTCCGGCAGTGTTTTAGTGAAGTCGGCTTCCGATTCACAAGAGTTAAGTCTCTCTCTTCAAAGCTACTGAAATTGACAGCCTAGCTGTGAAAATACGTATTTAGCGGTTGCTAAATATTTATGTGTTTTTAACGAATTGTGTCCGATTCAAAACACAGGCTCCAGCAGTGTTTTAGTGAAGCCGGCTTCCGATTCACAGGAGTTAAGTCTCTCTCTTCAACGCTACTGAAATTGACAGCCTAGCTGTGGAAATACGTATTTAGCGGTTGTTAGATATCTGCGTAGTTAGGAGTTTTAACGAATTGTGTCAGATTCAAACCACAGGCTCCAGCAGTGTTTTAGTGAAGCCGGCTTCCGATTCACAAGAGTTAAGTCTCTCTCTTCAAAGCTACTGAAATTGACAGCCTAGCTGTGAAAATACGTATTTAGCGGTTGCTAAATATTTATGTGTTTTTAACGAATTGTGTCAGATTAAAAACACAGGCTCCGGCAGTGTTTTAGTGAAGTCGGCTTCCGATTCACAGGAGTTAAGTCTCTTTCTTCAAAGCTACAGAAATTGACAGCCTAGCTGTGAAAATACGTATTTAGCGGTTGCTAATCATTTATGTGTTTTTAACGAATTGTGTCAGATTCAAAACACAGGCTCCAACAGTGTTTTAGTTAAGTCGGCTTCCGATTCACAGGAGTTAAGTCTCTCTTTTCAAAGCTACTGAAATTGACAGCCTAGCTGTGAAAATACGTATTTAGCGGTTGCTAAATATTTATGTGGTTAGGGGTTTTTAACGAATTGTGTCAGATTCAAAACACAGGCTCCAGCAGAATTTTAGTGAAGTCGGCTTCCGATGCACAGGAGTTAAGTCTCTCTCTTCAAAGCTACTGAAATTGACAGCCAAACTGTGAAAATACGTATTTAGCGGTTGCTAATCATTTATGTGTTTTCAACGAATTGTGTCAGATTCAAAACACAGGCTCCAGCAGTGTTTTAGTAAAGCCGGCTTCCGATTCACAGGAGTTAAGTCTCTCTTTTCAAAGCTACTGAAATTGACAGCCTAGCTGTAAAAATACGTATTTAGCGGTTGCTAAATATTTATGTGTTTTTAACGAATTGTGTCAGATTCAAAACACAGGCTCCAACAATGATTTAGTCAAGTTGGCTTCCGATTCACAAAAGATATGTCTCTCTCTTCAAAGCTATTGAAATTGTCAGCCTAGCTGTGAAAATACGTATTTAGCGGTTGCTAAATATTTATGTGTTTTTAACGAACTGTGTCAGATTCAAAACAGGCTCCAGCAGTGTTTTAGTTAAGTCGGCTTCCGATTCACAGGAGTTAAGTCTCTCTCTTCAAAGCTACTAAAATTGACAGCCTAACTGTGAAAATACATATTTAGCGGTTGCTAAATATTTATGTGTTTTTAACGAATTGTGTCAGATTAAAAACACAGGCTCCAGCAGTGTTTTAGTCAAGTCGGCTTCCGATTTACAGGAGTTAAGTCTCTCTCTTCAAAGCTACTGAAATTGACAGCCTAGCTGTGAAAATACGTATTTAGCGGTTGCTAAATATTTATGTGTTTTTAACGAATTGTGTCAGATTCAAAAGACAGGCTCTAGCAGAGTTTTAGTAAAGTTGGCTTCCGATTCACAAGAGTTAAGTCTTTCTCTTCAAAGCTACAGAAATTGACACCCTAGCTGTGAAAATACGTATTTAGCGGTTGTTAAATATTTATGTGGTTAGGAGTTTTTAACTAATTGTTTCAGATTCAAACCACAGGTTTCAACATGGTTTTAGTTAAGATGGCTTCCCAGTCTCTCTTCAAGGCTACTTAAGATGATAGATTAGCCGTCGAAATACGTATTTAGCGGTTGTTAGATATTTATGTGGTTAGGGGTTTTTAACGAATTGTGTCAGATTCAAAACACAGGCTCCAGCAGTGTTTTAGTGAAGTTGGCTTCCGGTTTACAGGAGTTAAGTCTCTCTCTTCAAAACTACTGAAATTCACAGCCTAGCTGTGGAAATACGTATTTAGCGGTTGCTAAATAGTTATGTGTTTTTAACGAATTGTGTCAGATTCAAAACACAGGCTCCAGCAGAGTTTTAGTTAAGTTGGCTTCCGATTCACAGGAGTTAAGTCTTTCTCTTCAAAGCTACAGAAATTGACAGCCTAGCTGTGAAAATACGTATTTAACGGTTGCTAAATATTTATGTGTTTTTAACGAACTGTGTCAGATTCAAAACACAGGCTCCGGCAGTGTTTTAGTGAAGTCGGCTTCCGATTCACAAGAGTTAGGTCTCTCTCTTCAAAGCTACAGAAATTGACAGCCTAGCTGTGAAAATACGTATTTAGCGGTTGCTAAATAATTATGTGTTTTTAACGAATTGTGTCAGATTCAAAACACAGGCTCCAGCAGTGTTTTAGTGAAGCCGGCTTCCGATTCACAGGAGTTAAGTCTCTCTCTTCAGCGCTACTGAAATTGACAGCCTAGCTGTGGAAATACGTATTTAGCGGTTGCTAAATATTTATGTGTTTTTAACGAATTGTGTTAGATTCAAAACACAGGCTTCAGCAGAGTTTCAGTTAAGTTGGCTTCCGATTCACAGGAGTTAAGTCTTTCTCTTCAAAGCTACAGAAATTGACAGCCTAGCTGTGAAAATACGTATTTAGCGGTTGCTAAATATTTATGTGTTTTTAACGAATTGTGTCAGATTAAAAACACAGGCTTCAGTAGTGTTTTAGTGAAGTCGGCTTCCGATTCACAAGAGTTAAGTCTCTTTCTTCAAAGCTACTGAAATTGACAGCCTAGCTGTGAAAATACGTATTTAGCGGTTGCTAAATATTTATGTGTTTTTAACGAATTGTGTCAGATTCAAAACACAGGCTCCAGAAGTGTTTTAGTGAAGCCGGCTACCGATTCACAGGAGTTAAGTCTCTCTCTTCAAAGCTACAGAAATTGACAGCCTAGCTGTGAAATACGTATTTAGCGGATGCTAAATATTTATGTGTTTTTAACGAATTGTGCCAGATTCAAAACACAGGCTCCAGCAGTGTTTTAGTGAAGCCGGCTTCCGATTCACAGGAGTTAAGTCTCTCTCTTCAAAGCTACAGAAATTGACAGCCTAGCTGTGAAAATACGTATTTAGCGGTTGCTAATCATTTATGTGTTTTTAACGAATTGTGTCAGATTCAAAACACAGGCTCCAGCAGTGTTTTAGTTAAGTCGGCTTCCGATTTACAGGAGTTAAGTCTCTCTCTTCAAAGCTACTGAAATTGACAGCCTAGCTGTGAAAATACGTATTTAGCGGTTGCTAAATATTTATGTGTTTTTAACGAATTGTGACAGATTCAAAACACAGGCTCCAGCAGTGTTTTAGTCAAGTTGGATGCCAGTTTACAGGAGTTAAGTCTCTCTCTTCAAAGCTACTGAAATTGACAGCCTAGCTGTAGAAATACGTATTTAGCGGTTGTTAGATATCTGCATAGTTAAAAGTTTTTAACGAATTGTGTCAGATTCAAAACACAGGCTCCAGCAGTGTTTTAGTGAAGCCCGCTTCCGATTTACAGGAGTTAAGTCTCTCTCTTCAAAGCTACAGAAATTGACAGCCTAGCTGTGAAAATACGTATTTAGCGGTTGCTAATTATTTATGTGTTTTTTACGAATTGTGTCAGATTCAAAACACAGGCTCCTGCAGAGTTTTAGTGAAGCCGGCTTCCGATTCACAGGAGTTAAGTCTCTCTTTTCAAAGCTACTGAGATTGACAGCCTAGCTGTCGGAATACGTATTTAGCGGTTGTTAGATATTTGCGTAGTTAGGAGTTTTTAACGAATTGTGTCAGATTCAAAACACAGGCTCCAGCAGTGTTTTAGTCAAGTTGGCTGCTAGTTCACAGGAGTTAAGTCTCTCTCTTCAAAGCTACTGAAATTGACAGCCTAGCTGTGGAAATACGTATTTAGGGGTTGTTAGATATCTGCGTAGTTAGGAGTTTTTAACGAATTGTGTCAGATTTAAAACACAGCCTCCAGCAGTGTTTTAGTGAAGCCGGCTTCCGATTCACAAGAGTTAGTCTCTCTCTTCAAAGCTACTGAAATTGACAGCCTAGCTGTGAAAATACGTATTTAGCGGTTGCTGAATATTTATGTGTTTTTAACGAATTGTGTCAGTTTCAAACACAGGCTCCAGCAGTGTTTTAGTCAAGTTGGCTGCTAGTTCACAGGAGGTTAGTCTCTCTCTTCAAACCTACTGAAATTGACAGCCTAGCTGTGGAAATACGTATTTAGCGGTTGTTAGATATCTGCGTAGTTAGGAGTTTTTAACGAATTGTGTCAGATTTAAAACACAGGCTCCAGCAGTGTTTTAGTGAAGCCGGCTTCCGATTCACAGGAGTTAAGTCTTTCTCTTCAAAGCTACAGAAATTGGCAGCCTAGCTGTGAAAATACGTATTTAGCGGTTGCTAAATATTTATGTGTTTTTAACGAATTGTGTCAGATTAAAGACACAGGCTCCGGCAGTGTTTTTAGTGAAGTCGGCTTCCGATTCACAAGAGTTAAGTCTCTCTCTTCAAAGCTACTGAAATTGACAGCCTAGCTGTGAAAATACGTATTTAGCGGTTGCTAATATTTATGTGTTTTTAACGAATTGTGTCAGATTCAAGACACAGGCTCCAGCAGTGTTTTAGTGAAGCCGCTTCCGATTCACAGGAGTTAAGTCTCTCTCTTCAAAGCTACTGAAATTGACAGCCTAGCTGTGGAAATACGTATTGGCGGTTGTTAGATATCTGCGTAGTTAGGAGTTTTTAACGAATTGTGTCAGATTCAAACCACAGGCTCCAGCAGTGTTTTAGTGAAGCCGGCTTCCGATTCACAAGAGTTAAGTCTCTCTCTTCAAAGCTACTGAAATTGACAGCCTAGCTGTGAAAATACGTATTTAGCGGTTGCTAAATATTTATGTGTTTTTAACGAATTGTGTCAGATTAAAAACACAGGCTCCGCAGTGTTTTAGTGAAGTCGGCTTCCGATTCACAACGAGTTAAGTCTCTCTCTTCAAAGCTACTGAAATTGACAGCCTAGCTGTGAAAATACGTATTTAGCGGTTGCTAAATATTTATGTTGTTTTTAACGAATTGTGGTCAGATTCAAAACACAGGCTCCAGCAGTGTTTTAGTCAAGTTGGCTGTCAGTTTACAGGAGTTAAGTCTCTCTCTTCAAAGCTACTGAAATTGACAGCCTAGCTGTGGAAATACGTATTAGCGGTTGTTTAGATATCTGCGTAGTTAGGAGTTTTTAACGAATTGTGTCAGATTCAAAAGGCAGGCTCCAGCAGTGTTTTAGTGAAGCCGGCTTCCGATTTACAGGTGTTAAGTCTCACTCTTCAAAGCTACAGAAATTGACAGCCTAGCTGTGAAAATACGTATTTAGCGGTTGCTAATTATTTATGTGTTTTTCACGAATTGTGTCAGATTCAAAACACAGGCTCCTGCAGAGTTTTAGTGAAGCCGGCTTCCGATTCACAGGAGTTAAGTCTCTCTTTTCAAAGCTACTGAAATTGACAGCCTAGCTGTCGGATTACGTATTTAGCGGTTGTTAGATATCTGAGTAGTTAGGAGTTTTTAACGAATTGTGTCAGATTAAAAACACAGGCTCCGGCAGTGTTTTAGTGAAGTCGGCTTCCGATTCACAAGAGTTAAATCTCTCTCTTCAAAGCTACTGGAATTGACAGCCTAGCTGTGAAAATACGTATTTAGCGGTTGCTAAATATTTATGTGTTTTTAACGAATTGTGTCAGATTCAAAACACAGGCTCTAGCAGTGTTTTAGTGAAGCCGGCTTCCGATTCACAGGAGTTAAGTCTCCCTCTTCAAAGCTACAGAAATTGACAGCCTAGCTGTGAAAATACGTATTTAGTGGTTGCTAAATATTTATATGTTTTTAACGAATTATGTCAGATTCAAAACACAGGCTCCAGCAATGTTTTAGTCAAGTTGGCTTCCGATTCACAGGAGTTAAGTCTCTCTCTTCAAAGCTACTGAAATTGACAGCCTAGTTGTGAAAATACGTATTTAGCGGTTGCTAAATATTTATGTGTTTTTAACGAATTGTGTCAGATTCAAAACACAGGCTCCAGCAGTGTTTTAGTTAAGTCGGCTTCCGATTCACAGGAGTTAAGTCTCTCTCTTCAAAGCTACTGAAATTGACAGCCTAGCTGTGAAAATACGTATTTAGCGGTTGCTAAATATTTATGTGTTTTTAACGAATTGTGTCCGATTCAAAACACAGGCTCCAGCAGTGTTTTAGTGAAGTCGGCTTCCGATTCACAGGAGTTAAGTCTCTCTTTTCAAAGCGTACTGAAATTGACAGCCTAGCTGTGAAAATACGTATTTAGCGGTTGCTAAATATTTATGTGTTTTTAACGAATTGTGTCAGATTCAAAACACAGGCTCCAGAAATGTTTTAGTTAAGTTGGCTTCCAGTACACAGGAGTTAAGTCTCTCTCTTCAAAGCTACTGAAATTGACAGCCTAGCTGTGAAAATACGTATTTAGCGGTTGCTAAATGATTATGTGTTTTTAACGAATTGTGTCAGATTCAAAACACATGCTCCAGCAGTGTTTTAGTGAAGTCGGCTTCCGATTCACAGGAGTTATGTCTCTCTCTTCAAAGCTACTGAAATTGACAGCCTAGCTGTGAAAATACGTATTTAGCGGTTGCTAAATATTTATGTATTTTTAACGAATTGTGTCAGAATCAAAACACAGGCTCCAGCAGTGTTTTAGTGAAGTCGGCTTCCGATTCACAGGAGTTAAGTCCCTCTCTTCAAAGCTACTGAAATTGACAGCTAGCTGTGGAAATACGTATTTAGCGGTTGTTAAATATTTATGTGGTTAGGAGCTTTTAATGAATTGTATCAGATTCAAACCACAGGTTTCAACATGGTTTTAGTTAAGATGGCTTCCCAGTCTCTCTTCAAGGCTACTTAAGAGGATAGCTTAGCTGTCGAAATACGTATTTAGCGGTTGTTAGATATTTATGTGGTTAGGGGTTTTTAACGAATTGTGTCAGATTCAAAACACAGGCTCCAGCAGTGTTTTAGTGAAGTTGGCTTCCGGTTCACAGGAGTTAAGTCTCTCTCTTCAAAGCTACTAAAATTGACAGCCTAGCTGTGGAAATACGTATTTAGCGGTTGTTAAATATTTATGTGTTTAGGGGTTTTTAACGAATTGTG
Source organism: Agriotes lineatus (assembly GCA_940337035.1). NCBI lineage: Eukaryota > Metazoa > Arthropoda > Insecta > Coleoptera > Elateridae > Agriotes > Agriotes lineatus. Next base: position 158,861 of record CALNHX010001063.1, read on the forward strand.
TCAGATTCAAAACACAGCCTCCAGCAGTGTTTTAGTTAAGTTGGCTTCCGATTCACAGGAGTTAAGTCTCTCTCTTCAAAGCCACTGAAATTGACAGCCTAGCAGTGAAAATACGTATTTAGCGGTTGTTAGATATTTATGTGTTTTTAACGAATTGTGTCAGATTCAAAACACAGGCTCCAGCAATGTTTTAGTTATGTTGGCTTTCAGTTCACAGTAGTCAAGTCTCTCTCTTCAAAGCTATTGAAATTGACAGTCTAGCTGTGGAAATATGTATTTAGCGGTTGCTAAATAATTATGTGGTTAGGGGTTTTTAACTAATTGTGTCAGATTCAAACCACAGGTTTCAACATGGTTTTAGTTAAGATGGCTTCCCAGTGGAAGGAGCTAAGTCTCTCTCGTCAAGGCTACTTAAGATGATAGCTTAGCTGTCGAAATACGTATTTAGCGGTTGTTAAATATTTATGTGGTTAGCGGTTTTTAACGAATTGTGTCAGATTCAAAACACAGGTACCAGCAGTTTTTTAGTCAAGTTGGCTTCTGGTACACAGGAATTAAGTCTCTCTCTTCAAAGCTACTGAAATTGACAGCCTAGCTGTCGGAATACGTATTTAGCGGTTGTTAGATATCTGCGTAGTTAGGAGTTTTTAACGAATTGTGTCAAATTCAAAACACAGGCTCTAGCAGTGTTTTAGTCAAGTTGGCTGCCAGTTCACAGGAGTTAAGTCTCTCTCTTCAAAGCTACTGGAATTGACAGCCTAGCTGTAGAAATACGTATTTAGCGGTTGTTAGATATCTGCGTAGTTAGGAGTTTTTAACGAATTGTGTCAGATTCAAAACACAGGCTCCAGCAGTGTTTTAGTGAAGCCGGCTTCCGATTCACAGGAGTTAAGTCTCTCTCTTCAAAGCTACTGAAATTGACAGCCTAGCTGTGGAAATACGTATTTAGCGGTTGCTAAATATTTATGTGGTTAGGGGTTTTTAACTAATTGTATCAGATTCAAACCACAGGTTTCAACATGGTTTTAGTTAAGATGGCTTCCCAGTGGAAGGAGCTAAGTCTCTCTCGTCAAGGCTACTTAAGATGATAGCTTAGCTGTCGAAATACGTATTTAGCGGTTGTTAAATATTTATGTGGTTAGCGGTTTTTAACGAATTGTGTCAGATTCAAAACACAGGTACCAGCAGTTTTTTAGTCAAGTTGGCTTCTGGTACACAGGAATTAAGTCTCTCTCTTCAAAGCTACTGAAATTGACAGCCTAGCTGTCGGAATACGTATTTAGCGGTTGTTAGATATCTGCGTAGTTAGGAGTTTTTAACGAATTGTGTCAAATTCAAAACACAGGCTCTAGCTGTGTTTTAGTCAAGTTGGCTGCCAGTCACAGGAGTTAAATCTCTCTCTTCAAAGCTACTGGAATTGACAGCCTAGCTGTGAAAATACGTATTTAGCGGTTGCTAAATATTTATGTGTTTTTAACGAATTGTGTCAGATTCAAAACACAGGCTCCAGCAGTGTTTTAGTGAAGCCGGCTTCCGATTCACAGGAGTTAAGTCTCTCTCTTCAAAGCTACAGAAATTGACAGCCTAGCTGTGAAAATACGTATTTAGTGGTTGCTAAATATTTATGTGTTTTTAACGAATTATGTCAGATTCAAAACACAGGCTCCAGCAATGTTTTAGTCAAGTTGGCTTCCGATTCACAGGAGTTAAGTCTCTCTCTTCAAAGCTACTGAAATTGACAGCCTAGTTGTGAAAATACGTATTTAGCGGTTGCTAAATATTTATGTGTTTTTAACGAATTGTGTCAGATTCAAAACACAGGCTCCAGCAGTGTTTTAGTTAAGTCGGCTTCCGATTCACAGGAGTTAAGTCTCTCTCTTCAAAGCTACTGAAATTGACAGCCTAGCTGTGAAAATACGTATTTAGCGGTTGCTAAATATTTATGTGTTTTTAACGAATTGTGTCAGATTCAAAACACAGGCTCCAGCAGTGTTTTAGTGAAGTCGGCTTCCGATTCACAGGAGTTAAGTCTCTCTTTTCAAAGCGTACTGAAATTGACAGCCTAGCTGTGAAAATACGTATTTAGCGGTTGCTAAATATTTATGTGTTTTTAACGAATTGTGTCAGATTCAAAACACATGCTCCAGCAGTGTTTTAGTGAAGTCGGCTTCCGATTCACAGGAGTTATGTCTCTCTCTTCAAAGCTACTGAAATTGACAGCCTAGCTGTGAAAATACGTATTTAGCGGTTGCTAAATATTTATGTGTTTTTAACGAATTGTGTCAGATTCAAAACACAGGCTCCAGCAGTGTTTTAGTGAAGTCGGCTTCCGATTCACAGGAGTTAAGTCCCTCTCTTCAAAGCTACTGAAATTGACAGCCTAGCTGTGGAAATACGTATTTAGCGGTTGTTAAATATTTATGTGGTTAGGAGTTTTTAATGAATTGTATCAGATTCAAACCACAGGTTTCAACATGGTTTTAGTTAAGATGGCTTCCCAGTCTCTCTTCAAGACTACTTAAGATGATAGCTTAGCTGTCGAAATACGTATTTAGCGGTTGTTAGATATTTATGTGGTTAGGGGTTTTTAACGAATTGTGTCAGATTCAAAACACAGGCTCCAGCAGTGTTTTAGTGAAGTTGGCTTCCGGTTCACAGGAGTTAAGTCTCTCTCTTCAAAGCTACTGAAATTGACAGCCTAGTTGTGAAAATACGTATTTAGCGGTTGCTAAATATTTATGTGTTTTTAACGAATTGTGTCAGATTCAAAACACAGGCTCCAGCAGTGTTTTAGTTAAGTCGGCTTCCGATTCACAGGAGTTAAGTCTCTCTCTTCAAAGCTACTGAAATTGACAGCCTAGCTGTGGAAATACGTATTTAGCGGTTGTTAAATATTTATGTGGTTAGGGGTTTTTAACGAATTGTGTCAGATTCAAAACACAGCCTCCAGCAGTGTTTTAGTTGGCTTCCGATTCACAGGAGTTAAGTCTCTCTCTTCAAAGCTACTGAAATTGACAGCCTAGCAGTGAAAATACGTATTTAGCGGTTGTTAGATATTTATGTGTTTTTAACGAATTGTGTCAGATTCAAAACACAGGCTCCAGCAATGTTTCAGTTATGTTGGCTTTCAGTTCACAGTAGTCAAGTCTCTCTCTTCAAAGCTAATGAAATTGACAGTCTAGCTGTGGAAATAGGTATTTAGCGGTTGCTAAATATTTATGTGGTTTGGGGTTTTTAACTAATTGTGTCAGATTCAAACCACAGGTTTCAACATGGTTTTAGTTAAGATGGCTTCCCAGTGGAAGGAGCTAAGTCTCTCTCGTCAAGGCTACTTAAGATGATAGCTTAGCTGTCGAAATACGTATTTAGCGGTTGTTAAATATTTATGTGGTTAGCGGTTTTTAACGAATTGTGTCAGATTCAAAACACAGGTACCAGCAGTTTTTTAGTCAAGTTGGCTTCTGGTACACAGGAATTAAGTCTCTCTCTTCAAAGCTACTGAAATTGACAGCCTAGCTGTCGGAATACGTATTTAGCGGTTGTTAGATATCTGCGTAGTTAGGAGTTTTTAACGAATTGTGTCAAATTCAAAACACAGGCTCTAGCAGTGTTTTAGTCAAGTTGGCTGCCAGTTCACAGGAGTTAAATCTCTCTCTTCAAAGCTACTGGAATTGACAGCCTAGCTGTGAAAATACGTATTTAGCGGTTGCTAAATATTTATGTGTTTTTAACAAATTGTGTCAGATTCAAAACACAGGCTCCAGCAGTGTTTTAGTGAAGCCGGCTTCCGATTCACAGGAGTTAAGTCTCTCTCTTCAAAGCTACAGAAATTGACAGCCTAGCTGTAAAAATACGTATTTAGTGGTTGCTAAATATTTATGTGTTTTTAACGAATTATGTCAGATTCAAAACACATGCTCCAGCAATGTTTTAGTCAAGTTGGCTTCCGATTCACAGGAGTTAAGTCTCTCTCTTCAAAGCTACTGAAATTGACATTTTAGTTGTGAAAATACGTATTTAGCGGTTGCTAAATATTTATGTGTTTTTAACGAATTGTTGTCAGATTCAAAACACAGGCTCCAGCAGTGTTTTAGTTAAGTCGGCTTCCGATTCACAGGAGTTAAGTCTCTCTTTTCAAAGCGTACTGAAATTGACAGCCTAGCTGTGAAAATACGTATTTAGCGGTTGCTAAATATTTATGTGTTTTTAACGAATTGTGTCAGATTCAAAACACATGCTCCAGCAGTGTTTTAGTGAAGTCGGCTTCCGATTCACAGGAGTTATGTCTCTCTCTTCAAAGCTACTGAAATTGACAGCCTAGCTGAGAAAATACGTATTTAGCGGTTGCTAAATATTTATGTGTTTTTAACGAATTGTGTCAGATTCAAAACACTGGCTCCAGCAGTGTTTTAGTGAAGTCGGCTTCCGATTCACAGGAGTTAAGTCCCTCTCTTCAAAGCTACTGAAATTGACAGCCTAGCTGTGGAAATACGTATTTAGCGGTTGTTAAATATTTATGTGGTTAGGAGTTTTTAATGAATTGTATCAGATTCAAACCACAGGTTTCAACATGGTTTTAGTTAAGATGGCTTCCCAGTCTCTCTTCAAGGCTACTTAAGATGATAGCTTAGCTGTCGAAATACGTATTTAGCGGTTGTTAGATATTTATGTGGTTAGGGGTTTTTAACGAATTGTGTCAGATTCAAAACACAGGCTCCAGCAGTGTTTTAGTGAAGTTGGCTTCCGGTTCACAGGAGTTAAGTCTCTCTCTTCAAAGCTACTGAAATTGACAGCCTAGCTGTGGAAATACGTATTTAGCGGTTGTTAAATATTTATGTGGTTAGGGGTTTTTAACGAATTGTGTCAGATTCAAAACACAGCCTCCAGCAGTGTTTTAGTTAAGTTGGGTTCCGATTCACAGGAGTTAAGTCTCTCTCTTCAAAGCTACTGAAATTGACAGCCTAGCAGTGAAAATACGTATTTAGCGGTTGTTAGATATTTATGTGTTTTTAACGAATTGTGTCAGATTCAAAACACAGGCTCCAGCAATGTTTCAGTTATGTTGGCTTTCAGTTCACAGTAGTCAAGTCTCTCTCTTCAAAGCTATTGAAATTGACAGTCTAGCTGTGGAAATATGTATTTAGCGGTTGCTAAATATTTATGTGGTTAGGGGTTTTTAACTAATTGTGTCAGATTCAAACCACAGATTTCAACATGGTTTTAGTTAAGATGGCTTCCCAGTGGAAGGAGCTAAGTCTCTCTCGTCAAGGCTACTTAAGATGATAGCTTAGCTGTCGAAATACGTATTTAGCGGTTGTTAAATATTTATGTGGTTAGCGGTTTTTAACGAATTGTGTCAGGTTCAAAACACAGGTACCAGCAGTTTTTTAGTCAAGTTGGCTTCTGGTACACAGGAATTAAGTCTCTCTCTTCAAAGCTACTGAAATTGACAGCCTAGCTGTCGGAATACGTATTTAGCGGTTGTTAGATATCTGCGTAGTTAGGAGTTTTTAACGAATTGTGTCAAATTCAAAACACAGGCTCTAGCAGTGTTTTAGTCAAGTTGGCTGCCAGTTCACAGGAGTTAAGTCTCTCTCTTCAAAGCTACTGGAATTGACAGCCTAGCTGTAGAAATACGTATTTAGCGGTTGTTAGATATCTGCGTAGTTAGGAGTTTTTAACGAATTGTGTCAGATTCAAAACACAGGCTCCAGCAGTGTTTTAGTGAAGCCGGCTTCCGATTCACAGGAGTTAAGTCTCTCTCTTCAAAGCTACTGAAATTGACAGCCTAGCTGTGAAAATACGTATTTAGCGGTTGCTAAATATTTATGTGTTTTTAACGAATTGTGTCAGATTCAAAACACAGGCTCCAGCAGAGTTTTAGTTAAGTTGGCTTCCGATTCACAGGAGTTTAGTCTTTCTTTTCAAAGCTGCAGAAATTGACAGCCTAGCTGTGAAAATACGGATTTAGCGGTTGCTAAATATTTAGGTGTTTATAACGAATTGTGTCAGATTAAAAACACAGGCTCCAGCGGTGTTTTAGTGAAGTCGGCTTCCGATTCACAAGAGTTAAGTCTCTCTCTTCAAAGCTACTGAAATTGACAGCCTAGCTGTGAAAATACGTATTTAGCGGTTGCTAAACATTTATGTGTCTTTAACGAATTGTGTCAGATTCAAAACACAGGCTCCAGCAGTGTTTTAGTCAAGTTGGCTGCCAGTTCACAGGAGTTAAGTCTCTCTCTTCAAAGCTACTGAAATTGACAGCCTAGCTGTGGACATACGTATTTAGCGGTTGTCAGATATCTGCGTACTTAGGAGTTTTTTACGAATTGTGTCAGATTCAAAACACAGGCTCCAGCAGTGTTTTAGTGAAGCCGGCTTCCGATTTACAGGAGTTAAGTCTCTCTCTTCAAAGCTACAGAAATTGACAGCCTAGCTGTGAAAATACGTATTTAGCGGTTGCTAATTATTTATGTGTTTTTCACGAATTGTGTCAGATTCAAAACACAGGCTCCAGCAGTGTTTTAGTCAAGTTGGCTGCCAGTTCACAGGAGTTAAGTCTCTCTCTTCAAAGCTACTGAAATTGACAGCCTAGCTGTGAAAATACGTATTTAGCGGTTGCTAAATATTTATGTGTTTTTAACGAATTGTGTCAGTTTCAAAACACAGGGTCCAGCAGAGTATTAGTTAAGTTGGCTTCAGATTCACAGGAGTTAAGTCTTTCTCTTCAAAGCTACAGAAATTGGCAGCCTAGCTGTGAAAATACGTATTTAGCGGTTGCTAAATATTTATGTGTTTTTAACGAATTGTGTCAGATTAAAAACACAGGCTCCGGCAGTGTTTTAGTGAAGTCGGCTTCCGATTCACAAGAGTTAAGTCTCTCTCTTCAAAGCTACTGAAATTGACAGCCTAGCTGTGAAAATACGTATTTAGCGGTTGCTAAATATTTATGTGTTTTTAACGAATTGTGTCAGATTAAAAACACAGGCTCCGGCAGTGTTTTAGTGAAGTCGGCTTCCGATTCACAAGAGTTAAGTCTCTCTCTTCAAAGCTACTGAGATTGACAGCCTAGCTGTCGGAATACGTATTTAGCGGTTGTTAGATATCTGCGTAGTTAGGAGTTTTTAACGAATTGTGTCAGATTCAAAACACAGGCTCCAGCAGTGTTTTAGTTAAGTCGGCTTCCGATTTACAGGAGTTAAGTCTCTCTCTTCAAAGCTACTGAAATTGACAGCCTAGCTGTGAAAATACGTATTTAGCGGTTGCTAAATATTTATGTGTTTTTAACGAATTGTGACAGATTCAAAACACAGGCTCCAGCAGTGTTTTAGTGAAGCCGGCTTCCGATTCACAAGAGTTAAGTCTCTCTCTTCAAAGCTACTGAGATTGACAGCCTAGCTGTCGGAATACGTATTTAGCGGTTGTTAGATATATGCGTAGTTAGGAGTTTTTAACGAATTGTGTCAGATTCAAACCACAGGCTCCAGCAGTGTTTTAGTGAAGCCGGCTTCCGATTCACAAGAGTTAAGTCTCTCTCTTCAAAGCTACTGAAATTGACAGCCTAGCTGTGAAAATACGTATTTAGCGGTTGCTAAATATTTATGTGTTTTTAACGAATTGTGTCAGATTAAAAACACAGGCTCCGGCAGTGTTTTAGTGAAGTCGGCTTCCGATTCACAAGAGTTAAGTCTCTCTCTTCAAAGCTACTGAGATTGACAGCCTAGCTGTCGGAATACGTATTTAGCGGTTGTTAGATATCTGCGTAGTTAGGAGTTTTTAACGAATTGTGTCAGATTCAAAACACAGGCTCCAGCAGTGTTTTAGTTAAGTCGGCTTCCGATTTACAGGAGTTAAGTCTCTCTCTTCAAAGCTACTGAAATTGACAGCCTAGCTGTGAAAATACGTATTTAGCGGTTGCTAAATATTTATGTGTTTTTAACGAATTGTGACAGATTCAAAACACAGGCTCCAGCAGTGTTTTAGTCAAGTTGGATGCCAGTTTACAGGAGTTAAGTCTCTCTCTTCAATGCTACTGAAATCGACAGCCTAGCTGTGGAAATACGTATTTAGCGGTTGTTAGATATCTGCATAGTTAAAAGTTTTTAACGAATTGTGTCAGATTCAAAACACAGGCTCCAGCAGTGTTTTAGTGAAGCCGGCTTCCGATTTACAGGAGTTAAGTCTCTCTCTTCAAAGCTACAGAAATTGACAGCCTAGCTGTGAAAATACGTATTTAGCGGTTGCTAATTATTTATGTGTTTTTCACGAATTGTGTCAGATTCAAAACACAGGCTCCTGCAGAGTTTTAGTGAAGCCGGCTTCCGATTCACAGGAGTTAAGTCTCTCTTTTCAAAGCTACTGAGATTGACAGCCTAGCTGTCGGAATACGTATTTAGCGGTTGTTAGATATCTGCGTAGTTAGGAGTTTTTAACGAATTGTGTCAGATTCAAAACACAGGCTCCAGCAGTGTTTTAGTCAAGTTGGCTGCTAGTTCACAGGAGTTAAGTCTCTCTCTTCAAAGCTACTGAAATTGACAGCCTAGCTGTGGAAATACGTATTTAGGGGTTGTTAGATATCTGCGTAGTTAGGAGTTTTTAACGAATTGTGTCAGATTTAAAACACAGGCTCCAGCAGTGTTTTAGTGAAGCCGGCTTCCGATTCACAAGAGTTAAGTCTCTCTCTTCAAAGCTACTGAAATTGACAGCCTAGCTGTGAAAATACATATTTAGCGGTTGCTGAATATTTATGTGTTTTTAACGAATTGTGTCAGTTTCAAAACACAGGCTCCAGCAGTGTTTTAGTCAAGTTGGCTGCTAGTTCACAGGAGTTAAGTCTCTCTCTTCAAACCTACTGAAATTGACAGCCTAGCTGTGGAAATACGTATTTAGCGGTTGTTAGATATCTGCGTAGTTAGGAGTTTTTAACGAACTGTGTCAGATTTAAAACACAGGCTCCAGCAGTGTTTTAGTGAAGCCGGCTTCCGATTCACAGGAGTTAAGTCTTTCTCTTCAAAGCTACAGAAATTGGCAGCCTAGCTGTGAAAATACGTATTTAGCGGTTGCTAAATATTTATGTGTTTTTAACGAATTGTGTCAGATTCAAAACACAGGCTCCAGCAGTGTTTTAGTGAAGTTTGCTTCCGGTTCACAGGAGTTAAGTCTCTCTCTTCAAAGCTACTGAAATTGACAGCCTAGCTGTGGAAATACGTATTTAGCGGTTGTTAAATATTTATGTGGTTAGGGGTTTTTAACGAATTGTGTCAGATTCAAAACACAGCCTCCAGCAGTGTTTTAGTTAAGTTGGCTTCCGATTCACAGGAGTTAAGTCTCTCTCTTCAAAGCTACTGAAATTGACAGCCTAGCAGTGAAAATACGTATTTAGCGGTTGTTAGATATTTATGTGTTTTTAACGAATTGTGTCAGATTCAAAACACAGGCTCCAGCAATGTTTCAGTTATGTTGGCTTTCAGTTCACAGTAGTCAAGTCTCTCTCTTCAAAGCTATTGAAATTGACAGTCTAGCTGTGGAAATATGTATTTAGCGGTTGCTAAATATTTATGTGGTTAGGGGTTTTTAACTAATTGTGTCAGATTCAAACCACAGGTTTCAACATGGTTTTAGTTAAGATGGCTTCCCAGTGGAAGGAGCTAAGTCTCTCTCGTCAAGGCTACTTAAGATGATAGCTTAGCTGTCGAAATACGTATTTAGCGGTTGTTAAATATTTATGTGGTTAGCGGTTTTTAACGAATTGTGTCAGATTCAAAACACAGGTACCAGCAGTTTTTTAGTCAAGTTGGCTTCTGGTACACAGGAATTAAGTCTCTCTCTTCAAAGCTACTGAAATTGACAGCCTAGCTGTCGGAATACGTATTTAGCGGTTGTTAGATATCTGCGTAGTTAGGAGTTTTTAACGAATTGTGTCAAATTCAAAACACAGGCTCTAGCAGTGTTTTAGTCAAGTTGGCTGCCAGTTCACAGGAGTTAAGTCTCTCTCTTCAAAGCTACTGGAATTGACAGCCTAGCTGTAGAAATACGTATTTAGCGGTTGTTAGATATCTGCGTAGTTAGGAGTTCTTAACGAATTGTGTCAGATTCAAAACACAGGCTCCAGCAGTGTTTTAGTGAAGCCGGCTTCCGATTCACAGGAGTTAAGTCTCTCTCTTCAAAGCTACTGAAATTGACAGCCTAGCTGTGAAAATACGTATTTAGCGGTTGCTAAATATTTATGTGGTTAGGGGTTTTTAACTAATTGTGTCAGATTCAAACCACAGGTTTCAACATGGTTTTAGTTAAGATGGCTTCCCAGTGGAAGGAGCTAAGTCTCTCTCGTCAAGGCTACTTAAGATGATAGCTTAGCTGTCGAAATACGTATTTAGCGGTTGTTAAATATTTATGTGGTTAGCGGTTTTTAACGAATTGTGTCAGATTCAAAACACAGGTACCAGCAGTTTTTTAGTCAAGTTGGCTTCTGGTACACAGGAATTAAGTCTCTCTCTTCAAAGCTACTGAAATTGACAGCCTAGCTGTCGGAATACGTATTTAGCGGTTGTTAGATATCTGCGTAGTTAGGAGTTTTTAACGAATTGTGTCAAATTCAAAACACAGGCTCTAGCAGTGTTTTAGTCAAGTTGGCTGCCAGTTCACAGGAGTTAAATCTCTCTCTTCAAAGCTACTGGAATTGACAGCCTAGCTGTGAAAATACGTATTTAGCGGTTGCTAAATATTTATGTGTTTTTAACGAATTGTGTCAGATTCAAAACACAGGCTCCAGCAGTGTTTTAGTGAAGCCGGCTTCCGATTCACAGGAGTTAAGTCTCTCTCTTCAAAGCTACAGAAATTGACAGCCTAGCTGTGAAAATACGTATTTAGTGGTTGCTAATAATTTATGTGTTTTTAACGAATTATGTCAGATTCAAAACACAGGCTCCAGCAATGTTTTAGTCAAGTTGGCTTCCGATTCACAGGAGTTAAGTCTCTCTCTTCAAAGCTACTGAAATTGACAGCCTAGTTGTGAAAATACGTATTTAGCGGTTGCTAAATATTTATGTGTTTTTAACGAATTGTGTCAGATTCAAAACACAGGCTCCAGCAGTGTTTTAGTTAAGTCGGCTTCCGATTCACAGGAGTTAAGTCTCTCTCTTCAAAGCTACTGAAATTGACAGCCTAGCTGTGAAAATACGTATTTAGCGGTTGCTAAATATTTATGTGTTTTTAACGAATTGTGTCAGATTCAAAACACAGGCTCCAGCAGTGTTTTAGTGAAGTCGGCTTCCGCTTCACAGGAGTTAAGTCTCTCTTTTCAAAGCGTACTGAAATTGACAGCCTAGCTGTGAAAATACGTATTTAGCGGTTGCTAAATATTTATGTGTTTTTAACGAATTGTGTCAGATTCAAAACACAGGCTCCAGAAATGTTTTAGTTAAGTTGGCTTCCAGTACACAGGAGTTGAGTCCCTCTCTTCAAAGCTACTGAAATTGACAGCCTAGCTGTGGAAATACGTATTTAGCGGTTGCTAAATATTTATGTGTTTTTAACGAATTGTGTCAGATTCAAAAGGCAGGCTCCAGCAGTGTTTTAGTGAAGTCGGCTTCCGATTCACAGGAGTTAAGTCTCTCTCTTCAAAGCTACTGAAATTGACAGCCTAGCTGTGAAAATACGTATTTAGCGGTTGCAAAATGATTAAGTGTTTTTAACGAATTGTGTCAGATTCAAAACACATGCTCCAGCAGTGTTTTAGTGAAGTCGGCTTCCGATTCACAGGAGTTATGTCTCTCTCTTCAAAGCTACTGAAATTGACAGCCTAGCTGTGGAAATACGGATTTAGGGGTTGTTAGATATCTGCGTAGTTAGGAGTTTTTAACGAATTGTGTCAGATTCAAAACACAGGCTCCAGCAGTGTTTTAGTCAAGTTGGCTGCTAGTTCACAGGAGTTAAGTCTCTCTCATCAAAGCTACTGAAATTGACAGCCTAGCTGTAAAAATACGTATTTAGCGGTTGCTAAATGATTATGTGTTTTTAACGAATTGTGTCAGATTCAAAACACATGCTCCAGCAGTGTTTTAGTGAAGTCGGCTTCCGATTCACAGGAGTTAAGGCTCTCTCTTCAAAGCTACTGAAATTGACAGCCTAGCTGTGAAAATACGTATTTAGCGGTTGCTAAATATTTATGTGTTTTTAACGAATTGTGTCAGATTCAAAACACAGGCTCCAGCAGTGTTTTAGTGAAGTCGGCTTCCGATTCACAGGAGTTAAGTCCCTCTCTTCAAAGCTACTGAAATTGACAGCCTAGCTGTGGAAATACGTATTTAGCGGTTGTTAAATATTTATGTGGTTAGGAGTTTTTAATGAATTGTATCAGATTCAAACCACAGGTTTCAACATGGTTTTAGTTAAGATGGCTTCCCAGTCTCTCTTCAAGGCTACTTAAGATGATAGCTTAGCTGTCGAAATACGTATTTAGCGGTTGTTAGATATTTATGTGGTTAGGGGTTTTTAACGAATTGTGTCAGATTCAAAACACAGGCTCCAGCAGTGTTTTAGTGAAGTTGGCTTCCGGTTCACAGGAGTTAAGTCTCTCTCTTCAAAGCTACTGAAATTGACAGCCTAGCTGTGGAAATACGTATTTAGCGGTTGTTAGATATCTGCGTAGTTAGGAGTTTTTAACGAATTGTGTCAGATTCAAAAGGCAGGCTCCAGCAGTGTTTTAGTGAACCCGGCTTCCGATTTACAGGAGTTAAGTCTCACTCTTCAAAGCTACAGAAATTGACAGCCTAGCTGTGAAAATACGTATTTAGCGGTTGCTAATTATTTATGTGTTTTTCACGAATTGTGCCAGATTCAAAACACAGGCTCCTGCAGAGTTTTAGTGAAGCCGGCTTCCGATTCACAGGAGTTAAGTCTCTCTTTTCAAAGCTACTGAAATTGACAGCCTAGCTGTCGGATTACGTATTTAGCGGTTGTTAGATATCTGAGTAGTTAGGAGTTTTTAACGAATTGTGTCAGATTAAAAACACAGGCTCCGGCAGTGTTTTAGTGAAGTCGGCTTCCGATTCACAAGAGTTAAATCTCTCTCTTCAAAGCTACTGGAATTGACAGCCTAGCTGTGAAAATACGTATTTAGCGGTTGCTAAATATTTATGTGTTTTTAACGAATTGTGTCAGATTCAAAACACAGGCTCCAGCAGTGTTTTAGTGAAGCCGGCTTCCGATTCACAGGAGTTAAGTCTCTCTCTTCAAAGCTACAGAAATTGACAGCCTAGCTGTGAAAATACGTATTTAGTGGTTGCTAAATATTTATGTGTTTTTAACGAATTATGTCAGATTCAAAACACAGGCTCCAGCAATGTTTTAGTCAAGTTGGCTTCCGATTCACAGGAGTTAAGTCTCTCTCTTCAAAGCTACTGAAATTGACAGCCTAGTTGTGAAAATACGTATTTAGCGGTTGCTAAATATTTATGTGTTTTTAACGAATTGTGTCAGATTCAAAACACAGGCTCCAGCAGTGTTTTAGTTAAGTCGGCTTCCGATTCACAGGAGTTAAGTCTCTCTCTTCAAAGCTACTGAAATTGACAGCCTAGCTGTGAAAATACGTATTTAGCGGTTGCTAAATATTTATGTGTTTTTAACGAATTGTGTCAGATTCAAAACACAGGCTCCAGCAGTGTTTTAGTGAAGTCGGCTTCCGATTCACAGTAGTTAAGTCTCTCTTTTCAAAGCGTACTGAAATTGACAGCCTAGCTGTGAAAATACGTATTTAGCGGTTGCTAAATATTTATGTGTTTTTAACGAATTGTGTCAGATTCAAAACACAGGCTCCAGAAATGTTTTAGTTAAGTTGGCTTCCAGTACACAGGAGTTGAGTCCCTCTCTTCAAAGCTACTGAAATTGACAGCCTAGCTGTGGAAATACGTATTTAGCGGTTGCTAAATATTTATGTGTTTTTAACGAATTGTGTCAGATTCAAAAGGCAGGCTCCAGCAGTGTTTTAGTGAAGTCGGCTTCCGATTCACAGGAGTTAAGTCTCTCTCTTCAAAGCTACTGAAATTGACAGCCTAGCTGTGAAAATACGTATTTAGCGGTTGCTAAATATTTATGTGTTTTTAACGAATTGTGTCAGATTCAAAACACAGGCTCCAGCAGTGTTTTAGTGAAGTCGGCTTCCGATTCACAGGAGTTAAGTCCCTCTCTTCAAAGCTACTGAAATTGACAGCCTAGCTGTGGAAATACGTATTTAGCGGTTGTTAAATATTTATGTGGTTAGGAGCTTTTAATGAATTGTATCAGATTCAAACCACAGGTTTCAACATGGTTTTAGTTAAGATGGCTTCCCAGTCTCTCTTCAAGGCTACTTAAGATGATAGCTTAGCTGTCGAAATACGTATTTAGCGGTTGTTAGATATTTATGTGGTTAGGGGTTTTTAACGAATTGTGTCAGATTCAAAACACAGGCTCCAGCAGTGTTTTAGTGAAGTTGGCTTCCGGTTCACAGGAGTTAAGTCTCTCTCTTCAAAGCTACTGAAATTGACAGCCTAGCTGTGGAAATACGTATTTAGCGGTTGTTAAATATTTATGTGGTTAGGGGTTTTTAACGAATTGTGTCAGATTCAAAACACAGCCTCCAGCAGTGTTTTAGTTAAGTTGGCTTCCGATTCACAGGAGTTAAGTCTCTCTCTTCAAAGCTACTGAAATTGACAGCCTAGCAGTGAAAATACGTATTTAGCGGTTGTTAGATATTTATGTGTTTTTAACGAATTGTGTCAGATTCAAAACACAGGCTCCAGCAATGTTTCAGTTATGTTGGCTTTCAGTTCACAGTAGTCAAGTCTCTCTCTTCAAAGCTATTGAAATTGACAGTCTAGCTGTGGAAATATGTATTTAGCGGTTGCTAAATATTTATGTGGTTAGGGGTTTTTAACTAATTGTGTCAGATTCAAACCACAGGTTTCAACATGGTTTTAGTTAAGATGGCTTCCCAGTGGAAGGAGCTAAGTCTCTCTCGTCAAGGCTACTTAAGATGATAGCTTAGCTGTCGAAATACGTATTTAGCGGTTGTTAGATATCTGCGTAGTTAGGAGTTTTTAACGAATTGTGTCAAATTCAAAACACAGGCTCTAGCAGTGTTTTAGTCAAGTTGTCTGCCAGTTCACAGGAGTTAAGTCTCTCTCTTCAAAGCTACTGGAATTGACAGCCTAGCTGTAGAAATAGGTACGTATTTAGCGGTTGTTAGATATCTGCGTAGTTAGGAGTTTTTAACGAATTGTGTCAGATTCAAAACACAGGCTCCAGCAGTGTTTTAGTGAAGCCGGCTTCCGATTCACAGGAGTTAAGTCTCTCTCTTCAAAGCTACTGAAATTGACAGCCTAGCTGTGAAAATACGTATTTAGCGGTTGCTAAATATTTATGTGGTTAGGGGTTTTTAACTAATTGTGTCAGATTCAAACCACAGGTTTCAACATGGTTTTAGTTAAGATGGCTTCCCAGTGGAAGGAGCTAAGTCTCTCTCGTCAAGGCTACTTAAGATGATAGCTTAGCTGTCGAAATACGTATTTAGCGGTTGTTAAATATTTATGTGGTTAGTGGTTTTTAACGAATTGTGTCAGATTCAAAACACAGGTACCAGCAGTTTTTTAGTCAAGTTGGCTTCTGGTACACAGGAATTAAGTCTCTCTTTTCAAAGCTACTGAAATTGACAGCCTAGCTGTCGGAATACGTATTTAGCGGTTGTTAGATATCTGCGTAGTTAGGAGTTTTTAACGAATTGTGTCAAATTCAAAACACAGGCTCTAGCAGTGTTTTTTATTTATTTATTTATTTATTTATTTATTTATTTATTGTTGCCTGAACAGGCTGTTAGCCTAATTACACAGACAACACAACAATGTACATTAAATTTTTACATGTCAATGCATATGTAATATATATATATATATATAACAAAATAAAAATAAATGTGTTTAGGTAGTGTTGGCCACATCCAATCAGATATGGAGGGGCAACATCAAACAGCAAACGTTATTTATCTTTATAATAGTCACGTAATAGATTTTTAAATTGTTTAATTGGAAGTGATAGATCCAAATCAGAAATATGTTTCATCAGTTCGTTCATAAGCCGCGGCATTAGAATTAAGGGAGCATTAGATGTATGATTTACTAGTGGTATGTGAAACATTAGGGAGGCTCGAATACGCCGAGGTGGAACTTTCAATTTTATATATGATAATATGTTGCTGTCATCAATCAAGTTATTCCAAATTTTGTAGCAGCACATAGCTAAATTTAATTTACGTCGACTTTCTAGTCTTACGACTTTAAATTCACCCATTAAGTCTGCAGTTCGAACATAATTGTAGTCAGGGTATCGTTTATACTTTTTAAAGTAGAGAAATCTCAGAAACTTCTTTTGAATTTTTTCTATTTCATTTGACTTATATATAAAAAGTGGATTCCAAATAACAGAGGCATATTCTAGTTGAGGTCTGACTAGTGTTTCATATAATTTTCTTATTGTAGCAATATTGTTAAATTTATACGTTTGTCTCATAATAAATCCCAGAGTACGAAAAGCACCCGACTGGATGTTTGATATGTGTTGGTTGTAACTCAATGTGCAATCGTAAGTTACTCCTAAATCTTTCACACTATCAGTGCGTCTGAGTACAGCACCACCAATGTTATAGTCAAACATAATGGAAACACCCCTGGAATTAAAACTAATAATTTGACATTTATTTATATTAAAATGTAATTTGTTTAGAATACTCCATTCATATATAGCATCACAATCCTTTTGGAGTCCCTCAGCATCTTGATCATCCCTAACAATCCTAAAAAACTTTAAATCGTCAGCAAAAAGTAAACATTTTGAAAACCTCAGTACTTCTGGAAAATCGTTTATAAATATTAGGAATAATAAAGGTCCCAAATTGGAACCCTGCGGTACTCCAGAATTTGGCGTGAATTTTCCTGAGGTGTTTCCACCATATTTAACAGCATACCTGCGGATTTGCAGATAGGACGCAAAGAATTTTAGTACAGGATGTAAACCATAGGTAAATAATTTTTTTAACAATACGTCATGATCAACAGTATCAAATGCCTTTCGGAAATCTGTATAAATAGCATCAGTTTGCAGTTTAGACTCAAATGCGTTCAGTACGTCGTTTGTAAAAGTTAACAAATTAGATACAGTAGATCTTTTGGGAACAAATCCGTGTTGACAATTAGATATGTGTGGCATGATGTGATAAGATAATTTAGTATAAATTAGTTGCTCAAACAATTTTGCTGGAGCAGACAATATCGCTATTGGTCTATAATTTTCTATGACTTTTTTATCCCCCGCTTTGAAAACAGGTGTTACTAAAGATTCCCCCCACAGTTCTGGGAAAACTTGAGTTTGTATTGAGAGATTGAATATGTACAGCAGAACATCTTTTAGCCAATCGCCACAGCCTTTTAAGACGTAGGGTGGAATGTTGTCTGGTCCAGCAGCTCTTTTGGGTTTTAGCTTTTTTATAGCTAAGTTATACTCTGCATCTGTAATTTCGGTAAAGTAAAACAGTTCATTACTGACCACATCTCCAGCTAAATGTTCAATATCATAAGATGACACGATGTTTGAATAAACCGATTGAAAATAATTTGGAAACTCATCCGCTACTTGGGATCCACTTATAATTTTATCTCCTACAATAAAGGAATCTATTGAGGTATCATTTTGTTTAGTATATTTTATATAGTTCCAAAACTGATTAGTATCTTGTTTAATACAAGATTCAATATCGTTTAAGTATTTTTTGTATGCAGTGTTAATAAGAGACTTCAATCTAGCTCTGTGTTCTTTATATGCTTGTTGATATGATGCAGATAGTTTCCTGAGTTTGTAATGTTTCGTTTTTAATTTTAAGCAGTTTATTATCTCCTCATCAAACCATACAGGATACTTATTTCTCCTTCTTTTTATTTTCGGTACACAGTTGTCAAAAATGTGATATAATATCTCATAAAATTTGCTTAACGCAGCATTTACATCTTTCATTTCAAACACCTGTGTCCAGTTGGCGTCTCTAATTAGAAACGCTAAAAGAAGAAAGTCGCATTTTTTAAAATTATAAAACCTGGGACTATTATTTTGCTCACTTGTTGCAGTGTGGTTTACTTCTATTTGAATTGTTAATGGCGGATGGTGTGGTACTACGTTAAGAAGAGGGGTTTCCTCTTTAGTTATTTGAAATGTGCGAAGTTTATCACTTCTTCCCAGTACCAAATCTAACGTTCTCCCGTTTTCATTAATAATATGATTTAATTGAGCTAAATTATTTAAATTTATGAAATTCAATAATTCGCGAACTTTGGTGGAATACTTAGTTTTAAAATTTATATCGGTGCCATTTAGTTCTGGGAGATTGAAGTCTCCTACAACACATACATCAGATACCTCAACAGTTTGCCGGTTCTCATCAACAAATGCAAAAAAGTCTCGATAGTATTGAATATCTGAGTTAGGAGGTATATAAACAGATATAACTATGAAATTAATTTTATGTATTCTGAGGTGTACAAATACAGCCTCATATGAGGCACATTTAATGAAAGTATTGATAATCTTGATACCACACGATTTTCGTACCGCCACCAATGTTCCACCACCCCTTACCTTATTAGAAAAATTCAAATTTCTATCTGCTCTTACCACTGTATATAGACTAGGATCAAATAATTCGGAATCATATATGTTTTCATTCAGAGATGTTTCTGTTATGCATATTACATCAAAGTTTAACTGACTCGATTCAATCCATAATTGTTGCTGCTTGGTGCGCATTCCTCCACAGTTCTGATAATAAACAGTTACCATTGTTGCTAAAACTACACAAACTATTAATACAAAATTAAGCAAAATAAACAGATTATATAACTATAATTAAAACTACCACCACCCAATATGAATAGGAATAGAAAGTAATTAAATACCACTACTTTTAGTCAAGTTGGCTGCCAGTTCACAGGAGTTAAATCTCTCTCTTCAAAGCTACTGGAATTGACAGCCTAGCTGTGAAAATACGTATTTAGCGGTTGCTAAATATTTATGTGTTTTTAACGAATTGTGTCAGATTCAAAACACAGGCTCCAGCAGTGTTTTAGTGAAGCCGGCTTCCGATTCACAGGAGTTAAGTCTCTCTCTTCAAAGCTACAGAAATTGACAGCCTAGCTGTGAAAATACGTATTTAGTGGTTGCTAAATATTTATGTGATTTTAACGAATTATGTCATATTCAAAACACAGGCTCCAGCAATGTTTTAGTCAAGTTGGCTTCCGATTCACAGGAGTTAAGTCTCTCTCTTCAAAGCTACTGAAATTGACAGCCTAGTTGTGAAAATACGTATTTAGCGGTTGCTAAATATTTATGTGTTTTTAACGAATTGTGTCAGATTCAAAACACAGGCTCCAGCAGTGTTTTAGTTAAGTCGGCTTCCGATTCACAGGAGTTAAGTCTCTCTCTTCAAAGCTACTGAAATTGACAGCCTAGCTGTGAAAATACGTATTTAGCGGTTGCTAAATATTTATGTGTTTTTAACGAATTGTGTCAGATTCAAAACACAGGCTCCAGCAGTGTTTTAGTGAAGTCGGCTTCCGATTCACAGGAGTTAAGTCTCTCTTTTCAAAGCGTACTGAAATTGACAGCCTAGCTGTGAAAATACGTATTTAGCGGTTGCTAAATATTTATGTGTTTTTAACGAATTGTGTCAGATTCAAAACACATGCTCCAGCAGTGTTTTAGTGAAGTCGGCTTCCGATTCACAGGAGTTATGTCTCTCTCTTCAAAGCTACTGAAATTGACAGCCTAGCTGTGAAAATACGTATTTAGCGGTTGCTAAATATTTATGTGTTTTTAACGAATTGTGTCAGATTCAAAACACAGGCTCCAGCAGTGTTTTAGTGAAGTCGGCTTCCGATTCACAGGAGTTAAGTCCCTCTCTTCAAAGCTACTGAAATTGACAGCCTAGCTATGGAAATACGTATTTAGCGGTTGTTAAATATTTATGTGGTTAGGAGTTTTTAATGAATTGTATCAGATTCAAACCACAGGTTTCAACATGGTTTTAGTTAAGATGGCTTCCCAGTCTCTCTTCAAGGCTACTTAAGATGATAGCTTAGCTGTCGAAATACGTATTTAGCGGTTGTTAGATATTTATGTGGTTAGGGGTTTTTAACGAATTGTGTCAGATTCAAAACACAGGCTCCAGCAGTGTTTTAGTGAAGTTGGCTTCCGGTTCACAGGAGTTAAGTCTCTCTCTTCAAAGCTACTGAAATTGACAGCCTAGCTGTGGAAATACGTATTTAGCGGTTGTTAAATATTTATGTGGTTAGGGGTTTTTAACGAATTGTGTCAGATTCAAAACACAGCCTCCAGCAGTGTTTTAGTTAAGTTGGCTTCCGATTCACAGGAGTTAAGTCTCTCTCTTCAAAGCTACTGAAATTGACAGCTTAGCAGTGAAAATACGTATTTAGCGGTTGTTAGATATTTATGTGTTTTTAACGAATTGTGTCAGATTCAAAACACAGGCTCCAGCAATGTTTCAGTTATGTTGGCTTTCAGTTCACAGTAGTCAAGTCTCTCTCTTCAAAGCTATTGAAATTGACAGTCTAGCTGTGGAAATAGGTATTTAGCGGTTGCTAAATATTTATGTGGTTAGGGGTTTTTAACTAATTGTGTCAGATTCAAACCACAGGTTTCAACATGGTTTTAGTTAAGATGGCTTCCCAGTGGAAGGAGCTAAGTCTCTCTCGTCAAGGCTACTTAAGATGATAGCTTAGCTGTCGAAATACGTATTTAGCGGTTGTTAAATATTTATGTGGTTAGCGGTTTTTAACGAATTGTGTCAGATTCAAAACACAGGTACCAGCAGTTTTTTAGTCAAGTTGGCTTCTGGTACACAGGAATTAAGTCTCTCTCTTCAAAGCTACTGAAATTGACAGCCTAGCTGTCGGAATACGTATTTAGCGGTTGTTAGATATCTGCGTAGTTAGGAGTTTTTAACGAATTGTGTCAAATTCAAAACACAGGCTCTAGCAGTGTTTTAGTCAAGTTGGCTGCCAGTTCACAGGAGTTAAATCTCTCTCTTCAAAGCTACTGGAATTGACAGCCTAGCTGTGAAAATACGTATTTAGCGGTTGCTAAATATTTATGTGTTTTTAACGAATTGTGTCAGATTCAAAACACAGGCTCCAGCAGTGTTTTAGTGAAGCCGGCTTCCGATTCACAGGAGTTAAGTCTCTCTCTTCAAAGCTACAGAAATTGACAGCCTAGCTGTGAAAATACGTATTTAGTGGTTGCTAAATATTTATGTGTGTTTAACGAATTATGTCAGATTCAAAACACAGGCTCCAGCAATGTTTTAGTCAAGTTGGCTTCCGATTCACAGGAGTTAAGTCTCTCTCTTCAAAGCTACTGAAATTGACAGCCTAGTTGTGAAAATACGTATTTAGCGGTTGCTAAATATTTATGTGTTTTTAACGAATTGTGTCAGATTCAAAACACAGGCTCCAGCAGTGTTTTAGTTAAGTCGGCTTCCGATTCACAGGAGTTAAGTCTCTCTCTTCAAAGCTACTGAAATTGACAGCCTAGCTGTGAAAATACGTATTTAGCGGTTACTAAATATTTATGTGTTTTTATCGAATTGTGTCAGATTCAAAACACAGGCTCCAGCAGTGTTTTAGTTAAGTCGGCTTCCGATTCACAGGAGTTAAGTCTCTCTTTTCAAAGCGTACTGAAATTGACAGCCTAGCTGTGAAAATACGTATTTAGCGGTTGCTAAATATTTATGTGTTTTTAACGAATTGTGTCAGATTCAAAACACATGCTCCAGCAGTGTTTTAGTGAAGTCGGCTTCCGATTCACAGGAGTTATGTCTCTCTCTTCAAAGCTACTGAAATTGACAGCCTAGCTGTGGAAATACGTATTTAGCGGTTGCTAAATATTTATGTGTTTTTAACGAATTGTGTCAGATTCAAAACACAGGCTCCAGCAGTGTTTTAGTGAAGTCGGCTTCCGATTCACAGGAGTTAAGTCCCTCTCTTCAAAGCTACTGAAATTGACAGCCTAGCTGTGGAAATACGTATTTAGCGGTTGTTAAATATTTATGTGGTTAGGAGTTTTTAATGAATTGTATCAGACTCAAACCACAGGTTTCAACATGGTTTTAGTTAAGATGGCTTCCCAGTCTCTCTTCAAGGCTACTTAAGATGATAGCTTAGCTGTCGAAATACGTATTTAGCGGTTGTTAGATATTTATGTGGTTAGGGGTTTTAACGAATTGTGTCAGATTCAAAACACAGGCTCCAGCAGTGTTTTAGTGAATATGGCTTCCGGGTCACAGGAGTTAAGTCTCTCTCTTCAAAGCTACTGAAATTGACAGCCTAGCTGTGGAAATACGTATTTAGCGGTTGTTAAATATTTATGTGGTTAGGGGTTTTTAACGAATTGTGTCAGATTCAAAACACAGCCTCCAGCAGTGTTTTAGTTAAGATGGCTTCCGATTCACAGGAGTTAAGTCTCTCTCTTCAAAGCTACTGAAATTGACAGCCTAGCAGTGAAAATACGTATTTAGCGGTTGTTAGATATTTATGTGTTTTTGACGAATTGTGTCAGATTCAAAACACAGGCTCCAGCAATGTTTCAGTTATGTTGGCTTTCAGTTCACAGTAGTCAAGTCTCTCTCTTCAAAGCTATTGAAATTGACAGTCTAGCTGTGGAAATATGTATTTAGCGGTTGCTAAATATTTATGTGGTTAGGGGTTTTTAACTAATTGTGTCAGATTCAAACCACAGGTTTCAACATGGTTTTAGTTAAGATGGCTTCCCAGTGGAAGGAGCTAAGTCTCTCTCGTCAAGGCTACTTAAGATGATAGCTTAGCTGTCGAAATACGTATTTAGCGGTTGTTAAATATTTATGTGGTTAGCGGTTTTTAACGAATTGTGTCAGATTCAAAACACAGGTACCAGCAGTTTTTTAGTCAAGTTGGCTTCTGGTACACAGGAATTAAGTCTCTCTCTTCAAAGCTACTGAAATTGACAGCCTAGCTGTCGGAATACGTATTTAGCGGTTGTTAGATATCTGCGTAGTTAGGAGTTTTTAACGAATTGTGTCAAATTCAAAACACAGGCTCTAGCAGTGTTTTAGTCAAGTTGGCTGCCAGTTCACAGGAGTTAAATCTCTCTCTTCAAAGCTACTGGAATTGACAGCCTAGCTGTGAAAATACGTATTTAGCGGTTGCTAAATATTTATGTGTTTTTAACGAATTGTGTCAGATTCAAAACACAGGCTCCAGCAGTATTTTAGTGAAGCCGGCTTCCGATTCACAGGAGTTAAGTCTCTCTCTTCAAAGCTACAGAAATTGACAGCCTAGCTGTGAAAATACGTATTTAGCGGTTGTTAAATATTTATGTGGTTAGCGGTTTTTAACGAATTGTGTCAGATTCAAAACACAGGTACCAGCAGTTTTTTAGTCAAGTTGGCTTCTGGTACACAGGAATTAAGTCTCTCTCTTCAAAGCTACTGAAATTGACAGCCTAGCTGTCGGAATACGTATTTAGCGGTTGTTAGATATCTGCGTAGTTAGGAGTTTTTAACGAATTGTGTCAAATTCAAAACACAGGCTCTAGCAGTGTTTTAGTCAAGTTGGCTGCCAGTTCACAGGAGTTAAATCTCTCTCTTCAAAGCTACTGGAATTGACAGCCTAGCTGTGAAAATACGTATTTAGCGGTTGCTAAATATTTATGTGTTTTTAACGAATTGTGTCAGATTCAAAACACAGGCTCCAGCAGTGTTTTAGTGAAGCCGGCTTCCGATTCACAGGAGTTAAGTCTCTCTCTTCAAAGCTACAGAAATTGACAGCCTAGCTGTGAAAATACGTATTTAGTGGTTGCTAAATATTTATGTGTTTTTAACGAATTATGTCAGATTCAAAACACAGGCTCCAGCAATGTTTTAGTCAAGTTGGCTTCCGATTCACAGGAGTTAAGTCTCTCTCTTCAAAGCTACTGAAATTGACAGCCTAGTTGTGAAAATACGTATTTAGCGGTTGCTAAATATTTATGTGTTTTTAACGAATTGTGTCAGATTCAAAACACAGGCTCCAGCAGTGTTTTAGTTAAGTCGGCTTCCGATTTACAGGAGTTAAGTCTCTCTCTTCAAAGCTACTGAAATTGACAGCCTAGCTGTGAAAATACGTATTTAGCGGTTACTAAATATTTATGTGTTTTTAACGAATTGTGTCAGATTCAAAACACAGGCTCCAGCAGTGTTTTAGTGAAGTCGGCTTCCGATTCACAGGAGTTAAGTCTCTCTTTTCAAAGCGTACTGTAATTGACAGCCTAGCTGTGAAAATACGTATTTAGCGGTTGCTAAATATTTATGTGTTTTTAACGAATTGTGTCAGATTCAAAACACATGCTCCAGCAGTGTTTTAGTGAAGTCGGCTTCCGATTCACAGGAGTTATGTCTCTCTCTTCAAAGCTACTGAAATTGACAGCCTAGCTGTGGAAATACGTATTTAGCGGTTGCTAAATATTTATGTGTTTTTAACGAATTGTGTCAGATTCAAAACACAGGCTCCAGCAGTGTTTTAGTGAAGTCGGCTTTCGATTCACAGGAGTTAAGTCCCTCTCTTCAAAGCTACTGAAATTGACAGCCTAGCTGTGGAAATACGTATTTAGCGGTTGTTAAATATTTATGTGGTTAGGAGTTTTTAATGAATTGTATCAGATTCAAACCACAGGTTTCAACATGGTTTTAGTTAAGATGGCTTCCCAGTCTCTCTTCAAGGCTACTTAAGATGATAGCTTAGCTGTCGAAATACGTATTTAGCGGTTGTTAGATATTTATGTGGTTAGGGGTTTTAACGAATTGTGTCAGATTCAAAACACAGGCTCCAGCAGTGTTTTAGTGAATATGGCTTCCGGTTCACAGGAGTTAAGTCTCTCTCTTCAAAGCTACTGAAATTGACAGCCTAGCTGTGGAAATACGTATTTAGCGGTTGTTAAATATTTATGTGGTTAGGGGTTTTTAACGAATTGTGTCAGATTCAAAACACAGCCTCCAGCAGTGTTTTAGTTAAGTTGGCTTCCGATTCACAGGAGTTAAGTCTCTCTCTTCAAAGCTACTGAAATTGACAGCCTAGCAGTGAAAATACGTATTTAGCGGTTGTTAGATATTTATGTGTTTTTAACGAATTGTGTCAGATTCAAAACACAGGCTCCAGCAATGTTTCAGTTATGTTGGCTTTCAGTTCACAGTAGTCAAGTCTCTCTTTTCAAAGCTATTGAAATTGACAGTCTAGCTGTGGAAATATGTATTTAGCGGTTGCTAAATATTTATGTGGTTAGGGGTTTTTAACTAATTGTGTCAGATTCAAACCACAGGTTTCAACATGGTTTTAGTTAAGATGGCTTCCCAGTGGAAGGAGCTAAGTCTCTCTCGTCAAGGCTACTTAAGATGATAGCTTAGCTGTCGAAATACGTATTTAGCGGTTGTTAAATATTTATGTGGTTAGCGGTTTTTAACGAATTGTGTCAGATTCAAAACACAGGTACCAGCAGTTTTTTAGTCAAGTTGGCTTCTGGTACACAGGAATTAAGTCTCTCTCTTCAAAGCTACTGAAATTGACAGCCTAGCTGTCGGAATACGTATTTAGCGGTTGTTAGATATCTGCGTAGTTAGGAGTTTTTAACGAATTGTGTCAAATTCAAAACACAGGCTCTAGCAGTGTTTTAGTCAAGTTGGCTGCCAGTTCACAGGAGTTAAATGTCTCTCTTCAAAGCTACTGGAATTGACAGCCTAGCTGTGAAAATACGTATTTAGCGGTTGCTAAATATTTATGTGTTTTTAACGAATTGTGTCAGATTCAAAACACAGGCTCCAGCAGTATTTTAGTGAAGCCGGCTTCCGATTCACAGGAGTTAAGTCTCTCTCTTCAAAGCTACAGAAATTGACAGCCTAGCTGTGAAAATACGTATTTAGTGGTTGCTAAATATTTATGTGTTTTTAACGAATTATGTCAGATTCAAAACACAGGCTCCAGCAATGTTTTAGTCAAGTTGGCTTCCGATTCACAGGAGTTAAGTCTCTCTCTTCAAAGCTACTGAAATTGACAGCCTAGCTGTGAAAATACGTATTTAGCGGTTGCTAAATATTTATGTGTTTTTAACGAATTGTGTCAGATTCAAAACACAGGCTCCAGCAGTGTTTTAGTTAAGTCGGCTTCCGATTCACAGGAGTTAAGTCTCTCTCTTCAAAGCTACTGAAATTGACAGCCTAGCTGTGAAAATACGTATTTAGCGGTTGCTAAATATTTATGTGTTTTTAACGAATTGTGTCAGATTCAAAACACAGGCTCCAGCAGTGTTTTAGTGAAGTCGGCTTCCGATTCACAGGAGTTAAGTCTCTCTTTTCAAAGCGTACTGAAATTGACAGCCTAGCTGTGAAAATACGTATTTAGCGGTTGCTAAATATTTATGTGTTTTTAACGAATTGTGTCAGATTCAAAACACATGCTCCAGCAGTGTTTTAGTGAAGTCGGCTTCCGATTCACAGGAGTTATGTCTCTCTCTTCAAAGCTACTGAAATTGACAGCCTAGCTGTGAAAATACGTATTTAGCGGTTGCTAAATATTTATGTGTTTTTAACGAATTGTGTCAGATTCAAAACACAGGCTCCAGCAGTGTTTTAGTGAAGTCGGCTTCCGATTCACAGGAGTTAAGTCCCTCTCTTCAAAGCTACTGAAATTGACAGCCTAGCTGTGGAAATACGTATTTAGCGGTTGTTAAATATTTATGTGGTTAGGAGTTTTTAATGAACTGTATCAGATTCAAACCACAGGTTTCAACATGGTTTTAGGTAAGATGGCTTCCCAGTCTCTCTTCAAGGCTACTTAAGATGATAGCTTAGCTGTCGAAATACGTATTTAGCGGTTGTTAGATATTTATGTGGTTAGGGGTTTTTAACGAATTGTGTCAGATTCAAAACACAGGCTCCAGCAGTGTTTTAGTGAAGTTGGCTTCCGGTTCACAGGAGTTAAATCTCTCTCTTCAAAGCTACTGAAATTGACAGCCTAGCTGTGGAAATACGTATTTAGCGGTTGTTAAATATTTATGTGGTTAGGGGTTTTTAACGAATTGTGTCAGATTCAAAACACAGCCTCCAGCAGTGTTTTAGATAAGTTGGCTTCCGATTCACAGGAGTTAAGTCTCTCTCTTCAAAGCTACTGAAATTGACAGCCTAGCAGTGAAAATACGTATTTAGCGGTTGTTAGATATTTATGTGTTTTTAACGAATTGTGTCAGATTCAAAACACAGGCTCCAGCAATGTTTCAGTTATGTTGGCTTTCAGTTCACAGTAGTCAAGTCTCTCTCTTCAAAGCTATTGAAATTGACAGTCTAGCTGTGGAAATATGTATTTAGCGGTTGCTAAATATTTATGTGGTTAGGGGTTTTTAACTAATTGTGTCAGATTCAAACCACAGGTTTCAACATGGTTTTAGTTAAGATGGCTTCTCAGTGGAAGGAGCTAAGTCTCTCTCGTCAAGGCTACTTAAGATGATAGCTTAGCTGTCGAAATACGTATTTAGCGGTTGTTAAATATTTATGTGGTTAGCGGTTTTTAACGAATTGTGTCAGATTCAAAACACAGGTACCAGCAGTTTTTTAGTCAAGTTGGCTTCTGGTACACAGGAATTAAGTCTCTCTCTTCAAAGCTACTGAAATTGACAGCCTAGCTGTCGGAATACGTATTTAGCGGTTGTTAGATATCTGCGTAGTTAGGAGTTTCTAACGAATTGTGTCAAATTCAAAACACAGGCTCTAGCAGTGTTTTAGTCAAGTTGGCTGCCATTTCACAGGAGTTAAGTCTCTCTCTTCAAAGCTACTGGAATTGACAGCCTAGCTGTAGAAATACGTATTTAGCGGTTGTTAGATATCTGCGTAGTTAGGAGTTTTTAACGAATTGTGTCAGATTCAAAACACAGGCTCCAGCAGTGTTTTAGTGAAACGGCTTCCGATTCACAGGAGTTAAGTCTCTCTCTTCAAAGCTACTGAAATTGACAGCCTAGCTGTGAAAACACGTATTTAGCGGTTGCTAAATATTTATGTGGTTAGGGGTTTTTAACTAATTGTGTCAGATTCAAACCACAGGTTTCAACATGGTTTTAGTTAAGATGGCTTCCCAGTGGAAGGAGCTAAGTCTCTCTCGTCAAGGCTACTTAAGATGATAGCTTAGCTGTCGAAATACGTATTTAGCGGTTGTTAAATATTTATGTGGTTAGAGGTTTTTAACGAATTGTGTCAGATTCAAAACACAGGTACCAGCAGTTTTTTAGTCAAGTTGGCTTCTGGTACACAGGAATTAAGTCTCTCTCTTCAAAGCTACTGAAATTGACAGCCTAGCTGTCGGAATACGTATTTAGCGGTTGTTAGATATCTGCGTAGTTAGGAGTTTTTAACGAATTGTGTCAAATTCAAAACACAGGCTCTAGCAGTGTTTTAGTCAAGTTGGCTGCCAGTTCACAGGAGTTAAGTCTCTCTCTTCAAAGCTACTGGAATTGACAGCCTAGCTGTAGAAATACGTATTTAGCGGTTGTTAGATATCTGCGTAGTTAGGAGTTTTTAACGAATTGTGTCAGATTCAAAACACAGGCTCCAGCAGTGTTTTAGTGAAGCCGGCTTCCGATTCACAGGAGTTAAGTCTCTCTCTTCAAAGCTACTGAAATTGACAGCCTAGCTGTGAAAATACGTATTTAGCGGTTGCTAAATATTTATGTGTTTTTAACGAATTGTGTCAGATTCAAAACACAGGCTCCAGCAGAGTTTTAGTTAAGTTGGCTTCCGATTCACAGGAGTTTAGTCTTTCTCTTCAAAGCTGCAGAAATTGACAGCCTAGCTGTGAAAATACGGATTTAGCGGTTGCTAAATATTTAGGTGTTTATAACGAATTGTGTCAGATTAAAAACACAGGCTCCAGCGGTGTTTTAGTGAAGTCGGCTTCCGAATCACAAGAGTTAAGTCTCTCTCTTCAAAGCTACTGAAATTGACAGCCTAGCTGTGAAAATACGTATTTAGCGGTTGCTAAACATTTATGTGTCTTTAACGAATTGTGTCAGATTCAAAACACAGGCTCCAGCAGTGTTTTAGTCAAGTTGGCTGCCAGTTCACAGGAGTTAAGTCTCTCTCTTCAAAGCTACTGAAATTGACAGCCTAGCTGTGGACATACGTATTTAGCGGTTGTCAGATATCTGCGTAGTTAGGAGTTTTTTACGAATTGTGTCAGATTCAAAACACAGGCTCCAGCAGTGTTTTAGTGAAGCCGGCTTCCGATTTACAGGAGTTAAGTCTCTCTCTTCAAAGCTACAGAAATTGACAGCCTAGCTGTGAAAATACGTATTTAGCGGTTGCTAATTATTTATGTGTTTTTCACGAATTGTGTCAGATTAAAAACACAGGCTCCTGCAGAGTTTTAGTGAAGCCGGCATCCGATTCACAGGAGTTAAGTCTCTCTTTTCAAAGCTACAGAAATTGACAGCCTAGCTGTCGGAATACGTATTTAGCGGTTGTTAGATATCTGCGTAGTTAGGAGTTTTTAACGAATTGTGTCAGATTCAAAACACAGGCTCCAGCAGTGTTTTAGTCAAGTTGGCTGCCAGTTCACAGGAGTTAAGTCTCTCTCTTCAAAGCTACTGAAATTGACAGCCTAGCTGTGAAAATACGTATTTAGCGGTTGCTAAATATTTATGTGTTTTTAACGAATTGTGTCAGATTAAAAACACAGGCTCCGGCAGTGTTTTAGTGAAGTCGGCTTCCGATTCACAAGAGTTAAATCTCTCTCTTCAAAGCTACTGAAATTGACAGCCTAGCTGTGAAAATACGTATTTAGCGGTTGCTAAATATTTATGTGTTTTTAACGAATTGTGTCAGATTAAAAACACAGGCTCCGGCAGTGTTTTAGTGAAGTCGGCTTCCGATTCAC
The DNA here is from genome assembly GCA_940337035.1 of Agriotes lineatus. Lineage (NCBI taxonomy): Eukaryota > Metazoa > Arthropoda > Insecta > Coleoptera > Elateridae > Agriotes > Agriotes lineatus. Next base: position 188,881 of record CALNHX010001063.1, read on the forward strand.
AGGAGTTAAGTCTCTCTCTTCAAAGCTACTGAAATTGACAGCCTAGCTGTGGAAATACGTATTTAGCGGTTGTTAGATATATGCGTAGTTAGGAGTTTTTAACGAATTGTGTCAGATTCAAACCACAGGCTCCAGCAGTGTTTTAGTGAAGTCGGCTTCCGATTCACAAGAGTTAAGTCTCTCTCTTCAAAGCTACTGAGATTGACAGCCTAGCTGTCGGAATACGTATTTAGCGGTTGTTAGATATCTGCGTAGTTAGGAGTTTTTAACGAATTGTGTCAGATTCAAAACACAGGCTCCAGCAGTGTTTTAGTTAAGTCGGCTTCCGATTTACAGGAGTTAAGTCTCTCTCTTCAAAGCTACTGAAATTGACAGCCTAGCTGTGAAAATACGTATTTAGCGGTTGCTAAATATTTATGTGTTTTTAACGAATTGTGACAGATTCAAAACACAGGCTCCAGCAGTGTTTTAGTCAAGTTGGATGCCAGTTTACAGGAGTTAAGTCTCTCTCTTCAAAGCTACTGAAATCGACAGCCTAGCTGTGGAAATACGTATTTAGCGGTTGTTAGATATCTGCATAGTTAAAAGTTTTTAACGAATTGTGTCAGATTCAAAACACAGGCTCCAGCAGTGTTTTAGTGAAGCCGGCTTCCGATTTACAGGAGTTAAGTCTCTCTCTTCAAAGCTACAGAAATTGACAGCCTAGCTGTGAAAATACGTATTTAGCGGTTGCTAATTATTTATGTGTTTTTCACGAATTGTGTCAGATTCAAAACACAGGCTCCTGCAGAGTTTTAGTGAAGCCGGCTTCCGATTCACAGGAGTTAAGTCTCTCTCTTCAAAGCTACTGAAATTGACAGCCTAGCTGTGGAAATACGTATTTAGCGGTTGTTAGATATATGCGTAGTTAGGAGTTTTTAACGAATTGTGTCAGATTCAAACCACAGGCTCCAGCAGTGTTTTAGTGAAGTCGGCTTCCGATTCACAAGAGTTAAGTCTCTCTCTTCAAAGCTACTGAAATTGACAGCCTAGCTGTGAAAATACGTATTTAGCGGTTGCTAAATATTTATGTGTTTTTAACGAATTGTGTCAGATTAAAAACACAGGCTCCGGCAGTGTTTTAGTGAAGTCGGCTTCCGATTCACAAGAGTTAAGTCTCTCTCTTCAAAGCTACTGAGATTGACAGCCTAGCTGTCGGAATACGTATTTAGCGGTTGTTAGATATCTGCGTAGTTGGGAGTTTTTAACGAATTGTGTCAGATTCAAAACACAGGCTCCAGCAGTGTTTTAGTTAAGTCGGCTTCCGATTTACAGGAGTTAAGTCTCTCTCTTCAAAGCTACTGAAATTGACAGCCTAGCTGTGAAAATACGTATTTAGCGGTTGCTAAATATTTATGTGTTTTTAACAAATTGTGACAGATTCAAAACACAGGCTCCAGCAGTGTTTTAGTCAAGTTGGATGCCAGTTTACAGGAGTTAAGTCTCTCTCTTCAAAGCTACTGAAATCGACAGCCTAGCTGTGGAAATACGTATTTAGCGGTTGTTAGATATCTGCATAGTTAAAAGTTTTTAACGAATTGTGTCAGATTCAAAACACAGGCTCCAGCAGTGTTTTAGTGAAGCCGGCTTCCGATTTACAGGAGTTAAGTCTCTCTCTTCAAAGCTACAGAAATTGACAGCCTAGCTGTGAAAATACGTATTTAGCGGTTGCTAATTATTTATGTGTTTTTCACGAATTGTGTCAGATTCAAAACACAGGCTCCTGCAGAGTTTTAGTGAAGCCGGCTTCCGATTCACAGGAGTTAAGTCTCTCTTTTCAAAGCTACTGAGATTGACAGCCTAGCTGTCGGAATACGTATTTAGCGGTTGTTAGATATCTGCGTAGTTAGGAGTTTTTAACGAATTGTGTCAGATTCAAAACACAGGCTCCAGCAGTGTTTTAGTCAAGTTGGCTGCTAGTTCACAGGAGTTAAGTCTCTCTCTTCAAAGCTACTGAAATTGACAGCCTAGCTGTGGAAATACGTATTTAGGGGTTGTTAGATATCTGCGTAGTTAGGAGTTTTTTACGAATTGTGTCAGATTTAAAACACAGGCTCCAGCAGTGTTTTAGTGAAGCCGGCTTCCGATTCACAAGAGTTAAGTCTCTCTCTTCAAAGCTACTGAAATTGACAGCCTAGCTGTGAAAATACGTATTTAGCGGTTGCTGAATATTTATGTGTTTTTAACGAATTGTGTCAGTTTCAAAACACAGGCTCCAGCAGTGTTTTAGTCAAGTTGGCTGCTAGTTCACAGGAGTTAAGTCTCTCTCTTCAAACCTACTGAAATTGACAGCCTAGCTGTGGAAATACGTATTTAGCGGTTGTTAGATATCTGCGTAGTTAGGAGTTTTTAACGAATTGTGTCAGATTTAAAACACAGGCTCCAGCAGTGTTTTAGTGAAGCCGGCTTCCGATTCACAGGAGTTAAGTCTTTCCCTTCAAAGCTACAGAAATTGGCAGCCTAGCTGTGAAAATACGTATTTAGCGGTTGCTAAATATTTATGTGTTTTTAACGAATTGTGTCAGATTAAAGACACAGGCTCCGGCAGTGTTTTAGTGAAGTCGGCTTCCGATTCACAAGAGTTAAGTCTCTCTCTTCAAAGCTACTGAAATTGACAGCCTAGCTGTGAAAATACGTATTTAGCGGTTGCTAAATATTTATGTGTTTTTAACGAATTGTGTCAGATGCAAGACACAGGCTCCAGCAGTGTTTTAGTGAAGCCGGCTTCCGATTCAAAGGAGTTAAGTCTCTCTATTCAAAGCTACTGAAATTGACAGCCTAGCTGTGGAAATACGTATTTGGCGGTTGTTAGATATCTGCGTAGTTAGGAGTTTTTAACGAATTGTGTCAGATTCAAACCACAGGCTCCAGCAGTGTTTTAGTGAAGCCGGCTTCCGATTCACAAGAGTTAAGTCTCTCTCTTCAAAGCTACTGAAATTGACAGCCTAGCTGTGAAATTACGTATTTAGCGGTTGCTAAATATTTATGTGTTTTTAACGAATTGTGTCAGATTCAAAACACAGGCTCCGGCAGTGTTTTAGTGAAGTCGGCTTCCGATTCACAAGAGTTAAATCTCTCTCTTCAAAGCTACTGGAATTGACAGCCTAGCTGTGAAAATACGTATTTAGCGGTTGCTAAATATTTATGTGTTTTTAACGAATTGTGTCAGATTCAAAACACAGGCTCCAGCAGTGTTTTAGTGAAGCCGGCTTCCGATTCACAGGAGTTAAGTCTCTCTCTTCAAAGCTACAGAAATTGGCAGCCTAGCTGTGAAAATACGTATTTAGTGGTTGCTAAATATTTATGTGTTTTTAGCGAATTATGTCAGATTCAAAACACAGGCTCCAGCAATGTTTTAGTCAAGTTGGCTTCCGATTCACAGGAGTTAAGTCTCTCTCTTCAAAGCTACTGAAATTGACAGCCTAGTTGTGAAAATACGTATTTAGCGGTTGCTAAATATTTATGTGTTTTTAACGAATTGTGTCAGATTCAAAACACAGGCTCCAGCAGTGTTTTAGTTAAGTCGGCTTCCGATTCACAGGAGTTAAGTCTCTCTCTTCAAAGCTACTGAAATTGACAGCCTAGCTGTGAAAATACGTATTTAGCGGTTGCTAAATATTTATGTGTTTTTAACGAATTGTGTCAGATTCAAAACACAGGCTCCAGCAGTGTTTTAGTGAAGTCGGCTTCCGATTCACAGGAGTTAAGTCTCTCTTTTCAAAGCGTACTGAAATTGACAGCCTAGCTGTGAAAATACGTATTTAGCGGTTGCTAAATATTTATGTGTTTTTAACGAATTGTGTCAGATTCAAAACACAGGCTCCAGAAATGTTTTAGTTAATTTGGCTTCCAGTACACAGGAGTTGAGTCCCTCTCTTCAAAGCTACTGAAATTGACAGCCTAGCTGTGGAAATACGTATTTAGCGGTTGCTAAATATTTATGTGTTTTTAACGAATTGTGTCAGATTCAAAACACAGGCTCCAGCAGTGTTTTAGTGAAGTCGGCTTCCGATTCACAGGAGTTAAGTCTCTCTCTTCAAAGCTACTGAAATTGACAGCCTAGCTGTAAAAATACGTATTTAGCGGTTGCTAAATGATTATGTGTTTTTAACGAATTGTGTCAGATTCAAAACACATGCTCCAGCAGTGTTTTAGTGAAGTCGGCTTCCGATTCACAGGAGTTAAGTCTCTCTCTTCAAAGCTACTGAAATTGACAGCCTAGCTGTGAAAATACGTATTTAGCGGTTGCTAAATATTTATGTGTTTTTAACGAATTGTGTCAGATTCAAAACACAGGCTCCAGCAGTGTTTTAGTGAAGTCGGCTTCCGATTCACAGGAGTTAAGTCCCTCTCTTCAAAGCTACTGAAATTGACAGCCTAGCTGTGGAAATACGTATTTAGCGGTTGTTAAATATTTATGTGGTTAGGAGTTTTTAATGAATTGTATCAGATTCAAACCACAGGTTTCAACATGGTTTTAGTTAAGATGGCTTCCCAGTCTCTCTTCAAGGCTACTTAAGATGATAGCTTAGCTGTCGAAATACGTATTTAGCGGTTGTTAGATATTTATGTGGTTAGGGGTTTTTAACGAATTGTGTCAGATTCAAAACACAGGCTCCAGCAGTGTTTTAGTGAAGTTGGCTTCCGGTTCACAGGAGTTAAGTCTCTCTCTTCAAAGCTACTGAAATTGACAGCCTAGCTGTGGAAATACGTATTTAGCGGTTGTTAAATATTTATGTGGTTAGGGGTTTTTAACGAATTGTGTCAGATTCAAAACACAGCCTCCAGCAGTGTTTTAGTTAAGTTGGCTTCCGATTCACAGGAGTTAAGTCTCTCTCTTCAAAGCTACTGAAATTGACAGCCTAGCAGTGAAAATACGTATTTAGCGGTTGTTAGATATTTATGTGTTTTTAACGAATTGTGTCAGATTCAAAACACAGGCTCCAGCAATGTTTCAGTTATGTTGGCTTCCAGTTCACAGTAGTCAAGTCTCTCTCTTCAAAGCTATTGAAATTGACAGTCTAGCTGTGGAAATATGTATTTAGCGGTTGCTAAATATTTATGTGGTTAGGGGTTTTTAACTAATTGTGTCAGATTCAAACCACAGGTTTCAACATGGTTTTAGTTAAGATGGCTTCCCAGTGGAAGGAGCTAAGTCTCTCTCGTCAAGGCTACTTAAGATGATAGCTTAGCTGTCGAAATACGTATTTAGCGGTTGTTAAATATTTATGTGGTTAGCGGTTTTTAACGAATTGTGTCAGATTCAAAACACAGGTACCAGCAGTTTTTTAGTCAAGTTGGCTTCTGGTACACAGGAATTAAGTCTCTCTCTTCAAAGCTACTGAAATTGACAGCCTAGCTGTCGGAATACGTATTTAGCGGTTGTTAGATATCTGCGTAGTTAGGAGTTTTTAACGAATTGTGTCAAATTCAAAACACAGGCTCTAGCAGTGTCTTAGTCAAGTTGGCTGCCAGTTCACAGGAGTTAAGTCTCTCTCTTCAAAGCTACTGGAATTGACAGCCTAGCTGTAGAAATACGTATTTAGCGGTTGTTAGATATCTGCGTAGTTAGGAGTTTTTAACGAATTGTGTCAGATTCAAAACACAGGCTCCAGCAGTGTTTTAGTGAAGCCGGCTTCCGATTCACAGGAGTTAAGTCTCTCTCTTCAAAGCTACTGAAATTGACAGCCTAGCTGTAAAAATACGTATTTAGCGGTTGCTAAATATGTATGTGTTTTTAACGAATTGTGTCAGCTTCAAAACACAGGCTCCAGCAGAGTTTTAGTTAAGTTGGCTTCCGATTCACAGGAGTTTAGTCTTTCTCTTCAAAGCTGCAGAAATTGACAGCCTAGCTGTGAAAATACGGATTTAGCGGTTGCTAAATATTTAGGTGTTTATAACGAATTGTGTCAGATTAAAAACACAGGCTCCAGCGGTGTTTTAGTGAAGTCGGCTTCCGATTCACAAGAGTTAAGTCTCTCTCTTCAAAGCTACTGAAATGGACAGCCTAGCTGTGAAAATACGTATTTAGCGGTTGCTAAACATTTATGTGTCTTTAACGAATTGTGTCAGATTCAAAACACAGGCTCCAGCAGTGTTTTAGTCAAGTTGGCTGCCAGTTCACAGGAGTTAAGTCTCTCTCTTCAAAGCTACTGAAATTGACAGCCTAGCTGTGGACATACGTATTTAGCGGTTGTCAGATATCTGCGTAGTTAGGAGTTTTTTAGGAATTGTGTCAGATTCAAAACACAGGCTCCAGCAGTGTTTTAGTGAAGCCGGCTTCCGATTTACAGGAGTTAAGTCTCTCTCTTCAAAGCTACAGAAATTGACAGCCTAGCTGTGAAAATACGTATTTAGCGGTTGCTAATTATTTATGTGTTTTTCACGAATTGTGTCAGATTAAAAACACAGGCTCCTGCAGAGTTTTAGTGAAGCCGGCTTCCGATTCACAGGAGTTAAGTCTCTCTTTTCAAAGCTACAGAAATTGACAGCCTAGCTGTCGGAATACGTATTTAGCGGTTGTTAGATATCTGCGTAGTTAGGAGTTTTTAACGAATTGTGTCAGATTCAAAACACATTCTCCAGCAGTGTTTTAGTCAAGTTGGCTGCCAGTTCACACGAGTTAAGTCTCTCTCTTCAAAGCTACTGAAATTGACAGCCTAGCTGTGAAAATACGTATTTAGCGGTTGCTAAATATTTATGTGTTTTTAACGAATTGTGTCAGTTTCAAAACACAGGGTCCAGCAGAGTTTTAGTTAAGTTGGCTTCAGATTCACAGGAGTTAAGTCTTTCTCTTCAAAGCTACAGAAATTGGCAGCCTAGCTGTGAAAATACGTATTTAGCGGTTGCTAAATATTTATGTGTTTTTAACGAATTGTGTCAGATTAAAAACACAGGCTCCGGCAGTGTTTTAGTGAAGTCGGCTTCCGATTCACAAGAGTTAAATCTCTCTCTTCAAAGCTACTGAAATTGACAGCCTAGCTGTGAAAATACGTATTTAGCGGTTGCTAAATATTTATGTGTTTTTAACGAATTATGTCAGATTCAAAACACAGGCTCCAGCAGTGTTTTAGTGAAGCCGGCTTCCGATTCACAGGAGTTAAGTCTCTCTCTTCAAAGCTACTGAAATTGACAGCCTAGCTGTGGAAATACGTATTTAGCGGTTGTTAGATATATGCGTAGTTAGGAGTTTTTAACGAATTGTGTCAGATTCAAACCACAGGCTCCAGCAGTGTTTTAGTGAAGCCGGCTTCCGATCCACAAGAGTTAAGTCTCTCTCTTCAAAGCTACTGAAATTGACAGCCTAGCTGTGAAAATACGTATTTAGCGGTTGCTAAATATTTATGTGTTTTTAACGAATTGTGTCAGATTAAAAACACAGGCTCCGGCAGTGTTTTAGTGAAGTCGGCTTCCGATTCACAAGAGTTAAGTCTCTCTCTTCAAAGCTACTGAGATTGACAGCCTAGCTGTCGGAATACGTATTTAGCGGTTGTTAGATATCTGCGTAGTTAGGAGTTTTTAACGAATTGTGTCAGATTCAAAACACAGGCTCCAGCAGTGTTTTAGTCAAGTTGGCTGCTAGTTCACAGGAGTTAAGTCTCTCTCTTCAAAGCTACTGAAATTGACAGCCTAGCTGTGGAAATACGTATTTAGGGGTTGTTAGATATCTGCGTAGTTAGGAGTTTTTAACGAATTGTGTCAGATTTAAAACACAGTCTCCAGCAGTGTTTTAGTGAAGCCGGCTTCCGATTCACAAGAGTTAAGTCTCTCTCTTCAAAGCTACTGAAATTGACAGCCTAGCTGTGAAAATACGTATTTAGCGGTTGCTGAATATTTATGTGTTTTTAACGAATTGTGTCAGTTTCAAAACACAGGCTCCAGCAGTGTTTTAGTCAATTTGGCTGCTAGTTCACAGGAGTTAAGTCTCTCTCTTCAAACCTACTGAAATTGACAGCCTAGCGGTGGAAATACGTATTTAGCGGTTGTTAGATATCTGCGTAGTTAGGAGTTTTTAACGAATTGTGTCAGATTTAAAACACAAGCTCCAGCAGTGTTTTAGTGAAGCCGGCTTCCGATTCACAGGAGTTAAGTCTTTCTCTTCAAAGCTACAGAAATTGGCAGCCTAGCTGTGAAAATACGTATTTAGCGGTTGCTAAATATTTATGTGTTTTTAACGAATTGTGTCAGATTAAAGACACAGGCTCCGGCAGTGTTTTAGTGAAGTCGGCTTCCGATTCACAAGAGTTAAGTCTCTCTCTTCAAAGCTACTGAAATTGACAGCCTAGCTGTGAAAATATGTATTTAGCGGTTGCTAAATATTTATGTGTTTTTAACGAATTGTGTCAGATTCAAGACACAGGCTCCAGCAGTGTTTTAGTGAAGCCGGCTTCCGATTCACAGGAGTTAAGTCTTTCTCTTCAAAGCTACAGAAATTGGCAACCTAGCTGTGAAAATACGTATTTAGCGGTTGCTAAATATTTATGTGTTTTTAACGAATTGTGTCAGATTAAAGACACAGGCTCCGGCAGTGTTTTAGTGAAGTCGGCTTCCGATTCACAAGAGTTAAATCTCTCTCTTCAAAGCTACTGAAATTGACAGCCTAGCTGTGGAAATACGTATTTGGCGGTTGTTAGATATCTGCGTAGTTAGGAGTTTTTAACGAATTGTGTCAGATTCAAACCACAGGCTCCAGCAGTGTTTTAGTGAAGCCGGCTTCCGATTCACAAGAGTTAAGTCTCTCTCTTCAAAGCTACTGAAATTGACAGCCTAGCTGTGAAAATACGTATTTAGCGGTTGCTAAATATTTATGTGTTTTTAACGAATTGTGTCAGATTAAAAACACAGGCTCCGGCAGTGTTTTAGTGAAGTCGGCTTCCGATTCACAAGAGTTAAATCTCTCTCTTCAAAGCTACTGGAATTGACAGCCTAGCTGTGAAAATACGTATTTAGCGGTTGCTAAATATTTATGTGTTTTAACGAATTGTGTCAGATTCAAAACACAGGCTCCAGCAGTGTTTTAGTGAAGCCGGCTTCCGATTCACAGGAGTTAAGTCTCTCTCTTCAAAGCTACAGAAATGGACAGCCTAGCTGTGAAAATACGTATTTAGTGGTTGCTAAATATTTATGTGTTTTTAGCGAATTATGTCAGATTCAAAACACAGGCTCCAGCAATGTTTTAGTCAAGTTGGCTTCCGATTCACAGGAGTTAAGTCTCTCTCTTCAAAGCTACTGAAATTGACAGCCTAGTTGTGAAAATACGTATTTAGCGGTTGCTAAATATTTATGTGTCTTTAACGAATTGTGTCAGATTCAAAACACAGGCTCCAGCAGTGTTTTAGTTAAGTCGGCTTCCGATTCACAGGAGTTAAGTCTCTCTCTTCAAAGCTACTGAAATTGACAGCCTAGCTGTGAAAATACGTATTTAGCGGTTGCTAAATATTTATGTGTTTTTAACGAATTGTGTCAGATTCAAAACACAGGCTCCAGCAGTGTTTTAGTGAAGTCGGCTTCCGATTCACAGGAGTTAAGTCTCTCTTTTCAAAGCGTACTGAAATTGACAGCCTAGCTGTGAAAATACGTATTTAGCGGTTGCTAACTATTTATGCGTTTTTAACGAATTGTGTCAGATTCAAAACACAGGCTCCAGAAATGTTTTAGTTAAGTTGGCTTCCAGTACACAGGAGTTGAGTCCCTCTCTTCAAAGCTACTGAAATTGACAGCCTAGCTGTGGAAATACGTATTTAGCGGTTGCTAAATATTTATGTGTTTTTAACGAATTGTGTCAGATTCAAAACACAGGCTCCAGCAGTGTTTTAGTGAAGTCGGCTTCCGATTCACAGGAGTTAAGTCTCTCTCTTCAAAGCTACTGAAATTGACAGCCTAGCTGTAAAAATACGTATTTAGCGGTTGCTAAATGATTATGTGTTTTTAACGAATTGTGTCAGATTCAAAACACATGCTCCAGCAGTGTTTTAGTGAAGTCGGCTTCCGATTCACAGGAGTTAAGTCTCTCTCTTCAAAGCTACTGAAATTGACAGCCTAGCTGTGAAAATACGTATTTAGCGGTTGCTAAATATTTATGTGTTTTTAACGAATTGTCAGATTCAAAACACAGGCTCCAGCAGTGTTTTAGTGAAGTCGGCTTCCGATTCACAGGAGTTAAGTCCCTCTCTTCAAAGCTACTGAAATTGACAGCCTAGCTGTGGAAATACGTATTTAGCGGTTGTTAAATATTTATGTGGTTAGGAGTTTTTAATGAATTGTATCAGATTCAAACCACAGGTTTCAACATGGTTTTAGTTAAGATGGCTTCCCAGTCTCTCTTCAAGGCTACTTAAGATGATAGCTTAGCTGTCGAAATACGTATTTAGCGGTTGTTAGATATTTATGTGGTTAGGGGTTTTTAACGAATTGTGTCAGATTCAAAACACAGGCTCCAGCAGTGTTTTAGTGAAGTTTGCTTCCGGTTTACAGGAGTTAAGTCTCTCTCTTCAAAGCTACTGAAATTGACAGCCTAGCTGTGGAAATACGTATTTAGCGGTTGTTAAATATTTATGTGGTTAGGGGTTTTTAACGAATTGTGTCAGATTCAAAACACAGCCTCCAGCAGTGTTTTAGTTAAGTTGGCTTCCGATTCACAGGAGTTAAGTCTCTCTCTTCAAAGCTACTGAAATTGACAGCCTAGCAGTGAAAATACGTATTTAGCGGTTGTTAGATATTTATGTGTTTTTAACGAATTGTGTCAGATTCAAAACACAGGCTCCAGCAATGTTTCAGTTATGTTGGCTTCCAGTTCACAGTAGTCAAGTCTCTCTCTTCAAAGCTATTGAAATTGACAGTCTAGCTGTGGAAATATGTATTTAGCGGTTGCTAAATATTTATGTGGTTAGGGGTTTTTAACTAATTGTGTCAGATTCAAACCACAGGTTTCAACATGGTTTTATTTAAGATGGCTTCCCAGTGGAAGGAGCTAAGTCTCTCTCGTCAAGGCTACTTAAGATGATAGCTTAGCTGTCGAAATACGTATTTAGCGGTTGTTAAATATTTATGTGGTTAGCGGTTTTTAACGAATTGTGTCAGATTCAAAACACAGGTACCAGCAGTTTTTTAGTCAAGTTGGCTTCTGGTACACAGGAATTAAGTCTCTCTCTTCAAAGCTACTGAAATTGACAGCCTAGCTGTCGGAATACGTATTTAGCGGTTGTTAGATATCTGCGTAGTTAGGAGTTTTTAACGAATTGTGTCAAATTCAAAACACAGGCTCTAGCAGTGTTTTAGTCAAGTTGGCTGCCAGTTCACAGGAGTTAAGTCTCTCTCTTCAAAGCTACTGGAATTGACAGCCTAGCTGTAGAAATACGTATTTAGCGGTTGTTAGATATCTGCGTAGTTAGGAGTTTTTAACGAATTGTGTCAGATTCAAAACACAGGCTCCACCAGTGTTTTAGTGAAGCCGGCTTCCGATTCACAGGAGTTAAGTCTCTCTCTTCAAAGCTACTGAAATTGACAGCCTAGCTGTGAAAATACGTATTTAGCGGTTGCTAAATATTTATGTGTTTTTAACGAATTGTGTCAGATTCAAAACACAGGCTCCAGCAGAGTTTTAGTTAAGTTGGCTTCCGATTCACAGGAGTTTAGTCTTTCTCTTCAAAGCTGCAGAAATTGACAGCCTAGCTGTGAAAATACGGATTTAGCGGTTGCTAAATATTTAGGTGATTATAACGAATTGTGTCAGATTAAAAACACAGGCTCCAGCGGTGTTTTAGTGAAGTCGGCTTCCGATTCACAAGAGTTAAGTCTCTCTCTTCAAAGCTACTGAAATTGACAGCCTAGCTGTGAAAATACGTATTTAGCGGTTGCTAAACATTTATGTGTCTTTAACGAATTGTGTCAGATTCAAAACACAGGCTCCAGCAGTGTTTTAGTCAAGTTGGCTGCCAGTTCACAGGAGTTAAGTCTCTCTCTTCAAAGCTACTGAAATTGACAGCCTAGCTGTGGAAATACGTATTTAGCGGTTGTCAGATATCTGCGTAGTTAGGAGTTTTTTACGAATTGTGTCAGATTCAAAACACAGGCTCCAGCAGTGTTTTAGTGAAGCCGGCTTCCGATTTACAGAAGTTAAGTCTCTCTCTTCAAAGCTACAGAAATTGACAGCCAAGCTGTGAAAATACGTATTTAGCGGTTGCTAATTATTTATGTGTTTTTCACGAATTGTGTCAGATTCAAAACACAGGCTCCTGCAGAGTTTTAGTGAAGCCGGCTTCCGATTCACAGGAGTTAAGTCTCTCTTTTCAAAGCTACAGAAATTGACAGCCTAGCTGTCGGAATACGTATTTAGCGGTTGTTAGATATCTGCGTAGTTAGGAGTTTTTAACGAATTGTGTCAGATTCAAAACACAGGCTCCAGCAGTGTTTTAGTCAAGTTGGCTGCCAGTTCACAGGAGTTAAGTCTCTCTCTTCAAAGCTACTGAAATTGACAGCCTAGCTGTGAAAATACGTATTTAGCGGTTGCTAAATATTTATGTGTTTTTAACAAATTGTGTCAGTTTCAAAACACAGGGTCCAGCAGAGTTTTAGTTAAGTTGGCTTCAGATTTACAGGAGTTAAGTCTTTCTCTTCAAAGCTACAGAAATTGGTAGCCTAGCTGTGAAAATACGTATTTAGCGGTTGCTAAATATTTATGTGTTTTTAACGAATTGTGTCAGATTAAAAACACAGGCTCCGGCAGTGTTTTAGTGAAGTCGGCTTCCGATTCACAAGAGTTAAATCTCTCTCTTCAAAGCTACTGAAATTGACAGCCTAGCTGTGAAAATACGTATTTAGCGGTTGCTAAATATTTATGTGTTTTTAACGAATTATGTCAGATTCAAAACACAGGCTCCAGCAGTGTTTTAGTAAAGCCGGCTTCCGATTCACAGGAGTTAAGTCTCTCTCTTCAAAGCTACTGAAATTGACAGCCTAGCTATGGAAATACGTATTTAGCGGTTGTTAGATATATGCGTAGTTAGGAGTTTTTAACGAATTGTGTCAGATTCAAACCACAGGCTCCAGCAGTGTTTTAGTGAAGCCGGCTTCCGATTCACAAGAGTTAAGTCTCTCTCTTCAAAGCTACTGAAATTGACAGCCTAGCTGTGAAAATACGTATTTAGCGGTTGCTAAATATTTATGTGTTTTTAACGAATTGTGTCAGATTAAAAACACAGGCTCCGGCAGTGTTTTAGTGAAGTCGGCTTCCGATTCACAAGAGTTAAGTCTCTCTCTTCAAAGCTACTGAAATTGACAGCCTAGCTGTGAAAATACGTATTTAGCGGTTGCTAAATATTTATGTGTTTTTAACGAATTGTGTCAGATTCAAAACACAGGCTCCAGCAGTGTTTTAGTGAAGCCGGCTTCCGATTTACAGGAGTTAAGTCTCTCTCTTCAAAGCTACTGAAATTGACAGCCTAGCTGTGGAAATACGTATTTAGCGGTTGCTAAATATTTATGTGTTTTTAACGAATTGTGTCAGATTCATAACATAGGCTCCAGCAGAGTTTTAGTTAAGTTGGCTTCCGATTCACAGGAGTTAAGTCTTTCTCTTCAAAGCTACAGAAATTGACAGCCTAGCTGTGAAAATACGTATTTAGCGGTTGCTAAATATTTATGTGATTTTAACGAATTGTGTCAGATTAAAAACACAGGCTCCAGCAGTGTTTTAGTGAAGTCGGCTTCCGATTTACAAGAGTTAAGTCTCTTTCTTTAAAGCTACTGAAATTGACAGCCTAGCTGTAAAAATACGTATTTAGCGGTTGCTAAACATTTATGTGTTTTTAACGAATTGTGTCAGATTCAAGACACAGGCTCCAGCAGTGTTTTAGTCAAGTTGACTGCCAGTTCACCGGTGTTAAGTCTCTCTCTTCAAAGCTACTGAAATTGACAGCCTAGCTGTGGAAATACGTATTTAGCGGTTGTTAGATATCTGCGTAGTTAGCAGTTTTTAACGAATTGTGTCAGATTCAAAACAGAGGCTCCAGCAGTGTTTTAGTGAAGCCGGCTTCCGATTCACAGGAGTTAAGTCTCTCTCTTCAAAGCTACAGAAATTGACAGCCTAGCTGTGAAAATACGTATTTAGCGGATGCTAGATATTTATGTGTTTTTAACGAATTGTGCCAGATTCAAAACACAGGCTCCAGCAGTGTTTTAGTGAAGCCGGCTTCCGATTCACAGGAGTTAAGTCTCTGTCTTCAAAGCTACAGAAATTGACAGCCTAGCTGTGAAAATACGTATTTAGCGGTTGCTAATCATTTATGTGTTTTTAACGAATTGTGTCAGATTCAAAACACAGGCTCCAACAGTGTTTTAGTTAAGTCGGCTTCCAATTCACAGGAGTTAAGTCTCTCTTTTCAAAGCTACTGAAATTGACAGCCTAGCTGTGAAAATACGTATTTAGCGGTTGCTAAATATTTATGTGGTTAGGGGTTTTTAACGAATTGTGTCAGATTCAAAACACAGGCTCCAGCAGAGTTTTAGTGAAGTCGGCTTCCGATGCACAGGAGTTAAGTCTCTCTCTTCAAAGCTACTGAAATTGACAGCCTAGCTGTGGAAATACGTATTTAGCGGTTGCTAATCATTTATGTGTTTTTAACGAATTGTGTCAGATTCAAAACACAGGCTCCAACAGTGTTTTAGTGAAGTCGGCTTCCGATTTACAAGAGTTAAGTCTCTTTCTTTAAAGCTACTGAAATTGACAGCCTAGCTGTAAAAATACGTATTTAGCGGTTGCTAAACATTTATGTGTTTTTAACGAATTGTGTCAGATTCAAGACACAGGCTCCAGCAGTGTTTTAGTCAAGTTGACTGCCAGTTCACCGGTGTTAAGTCTCTCTCTTCAAAGCTACTGAAATTGACAGCCTAGCTGTGGAAATACGTATTTAGCGGTTGCTAAATATTTATGTGTTTTTAACGAATTGTGTCAGATTCAAAACACAGGCTCCAGCAGTGTTTTAGTGAAGCCGGCTTCCGATTCACAGGAGTTAAGTCTCTCTCTTCAAAGCTACTGAAATTGACAGCCTAGCTGTGGAAATACGTATTTAGCGGTTGCTAAATATTTATGTGTTTTTAACGAATTGTGTCAGATTCATAACATAGGCTCCAGCAGAGTTTTAGTTAGGTTGGCTTCCGATTCACAGGAGTTAAGTCTTTCCCTTCAAAGCTACAGAAATTGACAGCCTAGCTGTGAAAATACGTATTTAGCGGTTGCTAAATATTTATGTGATTTTAACGAATTGTGTCAGATTAAAAACACAGGCTCCAGCAGTGTTTTAGTGAAGTCGGCTTCCGATTTACTAGAGTTAAGTCTCTTTCTTTAAAGCTACTGAAATTGACAGCTTAGCTTTAAAAATACGTATTTAGCGGTTGCTAAACATTTATGTGTTTTTAACGAATTGTGTCAGATTCAAGACACAGGCTCCAGCAGTGTTTTAGTCAAGTTGACTGCCAGTTCACCGGTGTTAAGTCTCTCTCTTCAAAGCTACTGAAATTGACAGCCTAGCTGTGGAAATACGTATTTAGCGGTTGTTAGATATCTGCGTAGTTAGCAGTTTTTAACGAATTGTGTCAGATTCAAAACACAGGCTCCAGCAGTGTTTTAGTGAAGCCGGCTTCCGATTCACAGGAGTTAAGTCTCTCTCTTCGAAGCTACAGAAATTGACAGCCTAGCTGTGAAAATACGTATTTAGCGGATGCTAGATATTTATGTGTTTTTAACGAATTGTGCCAGATTCAAAACACAGGCTCCAGCAGTGTTTTAGTGAAGCCGGCTTCCGATTCACAGGAGTTAAGTCTCTCTCTTCAAAGCTACAGAAATTGACAGCCTAGCTGTGAAAATACGTATTTAGCGGTTGCTAATCATTTATGTGTTTTTAACGAATGGTGTCAGATTCAAAACACAGGCTCCAACAGTGTTTTAGTTAAGTCGGCTTCCGATTCACAGGAGTTACGTCTCTATTTTCAAAGCTACTGAAATTGACAGCCTAGCTGTGAAAATACGTATTTAGCGGTTGCTAAATATTTATGTGGTTAAGGGTTTTTAACGAATTGTGTCAGATTCAAAACACAGGCTCCAGCAGAGTTTTAGTGAAGTCGGCTTCCGATGCACAGGAGTTAAGTCTCTCTCTTCAAAGCTACTGAAATTGACAGCCTAACTGTGAAAATACGTATTTAGCGGTTGCTAGTCATTTATGTGTTTTCAACGAATTGTGTCAGATTCAAAACACAGGCTCCAGCAGTGTTTTAGTGAAGCCGGCTTCCGATTCACAGGAGTTAAGTCTCTCTTTTCAAAGCTACTGAAATTGACAGCCTAGCTGTGAAAATACGTATTTAGCGGTTGCTAAATATTTATGTGTTTTTAAAGAATTGTGTCAGATTCAAAACACAGGCTCCAGCAATGATATAGTCAAGTTGGCTTCCGATTCACAAAAGATATGTCTCTCTCTTTAAAGCTATTGAAATTGTCAGCCTAGCTGTGAAAATACGTATTTAGCGGTTGCTAAATATTTATGTGTTTTTAACGAACTGTGTCAGATTCAAAACACAGGCTCCAGCAGTGTTTTAGTTAAGTCGGCTTCCGATTCACAGGAGTTAAGTCTCTCTCTTCAAAGCTACTAAAATTGACAGCCTAGCTGTGAAAATACATATTTAGCGGTTGCTAAATATTTATGTGTTTTTAACGAATTGTGTCAGATTCAAAACTCAGGCTCCAGCAGTGTTTTAGTCAAGTCGGCTTCCGATTTACAGGAGTTAAGTCTCTCTCTTCAAAGCTACTGAAATTGACAGCCTAGCTGTGAAAATACGTATTTAGCGGTGCTAAATATTTATGTGTTTTTAACGAATTGTGTCAGATTCAAAAGACAGGCTCTAGCAGAGTTTTAGTAAAGTTGGCTCCCGATTCACAGGAGTTAAGTCTTTCTCTTCAAAGCTCCAGAAATTGACAGCCTAGCTGTGAAAATACATATTTAGCGGTTGTTAAATATTTATGTGGTTAGGAGTTTTTAACTAATCGTTTCAGATTCAAACCATAGGTTTCAACATGGTTTTAGTTAAGATGGCTTCCCAGTCTCTCTTCAAGGCTACTTAAGATGATAGCTTAGCTGTCGAAATACGTATTTAGCGGTTGTTAGATATTTATGTGGTTAGGGGTTTTTAGCGAATTGTGTCAGATTCAAAACACAGGCTCCAGCAGTGTTTTAGTGAAGTTGGCTTCCGGTTCACAGGAGTTAAGTCTCTCTCTTCAAAACTACTGAAATTGACAGCCTAGCTGTGAAAATACGTATTTAGCGGTTGCTAAATATTTATGTGTTTTTAACGAACTGTGTCAGATTCAAAACACAGGCTCTGGCAGTGTTTTAGTGAAGTCGGCTTCCGATTCACAAAAGTTAGGTCTCTCTCTTCAAAGCTACAGAAATTAACAGCCTAGCTGTGAATATACGTATTTAGCGGTTGCTAAATAATTATGTGTTTTTAACGAATTGTGTCAGATTCAAAACACAGGATCCAGCAGTGTTTTAGTGAAGCCGGCTTCCGATTCACAGGAGTTAAGTCTCTCTCTTTAGCGCTACTGAAATTGCCAGCCTAGCTGTGGAAATACGTATTTAGCGGTTGCTAAATATTTATGTGTTTTTAACGAATTGTGTCAGATTCAAAACACAGGCTCCAGCAGAGTTTTAGTTAAGTTGGCTTCCGATTCACAGGAGTTAAGTCTTTCTCTTGAAAGCTACAGAAATTGACAGCCTAGCTGTGAAAATACTTATTTAGCGGTTGCTAAATATTTATGTGTTTTTAACGAATTGTGTCAGATTAAAAACACAGGCTCCAGCAGTGTTTTAGTCAAGTTGGCTGCCAGTTCACAGGAGTTAAGTCTCTCTCTTCAAAGCTACTGAAATTGACAGCCTAGCTGTGAAAATACGTATTTAGCGGTTGCTAAATATTTATGTGTTTTTAACGAATTGTGTCAGATTCAAAACACAGGCTCCAGCAGTGTTTTAGTGAAGCCGGCTTCCGATTCACAGGAGTTAAGTCTCTCTCTCCAAAGCTACTGAAATTGACAGCCTAGCTGTGGAAATACGTATTTAGCGGTTGCTAAATATTTATGTGTTTTTAACGAATTGTGTCAGATTCATAACATAGGCTCCAGCAGAGTTTTAGTTAAGTTGGCTTCCGATTCACAGGAGTTAAGTCTTTCTCTTCAAAGCTACAGAAATTGACAGCCTAGCTGTGAAAATACGTATTTAGCGGTTGCTAAATATTTATGTGATTTTAACGAATTGTGTCAGATTCAAGACACAGGCTCCAGCAGTGTTTTAGTCAAGTTGACTGCCAGTTCACCGGTGTTAAGTCTCTCTCTTCAAAGCTACTGAAATTGACAGCCTAGCTGTGGAAATACGTATTTAGCAGTTGTTAGATATCTGCGTAGTTAGCAGTTTTTAACGAATTGTGTCAGATTCAAAACACAGGCTCCAGCAGTGTTTTAGTGAAGCCGGCTTCCGATTCACAGGAGTTAAGTCTCTCTCTTCAAAGCTACAGAAATTGACAGCCTAGCTGTGAAAATACGTATTTAGCGGATGCTAGATATTTATGTGTTTTTAACGAATTGTGCCAGATTCAAAACACAGGCTCCAGCAGTGTTTTATTGAAGCCGGCTTCCGATTCACAGGAGTTAAGTCTCTCTCTTCAAAGCTACAGAAATTGACAGCCTAGCTGTGAAAATACGTATTTAGCGGTTGCTAATCATTTATGTGTTTTTAACGAATTGTGTCAGATTCAAAACACAGGCTCCAACAGTGTTTTAGTTAAGTCGGCTTCCGATTCACAGGAGTTACGTCTCTCTTTTCAAAGCTACTGAAATTGACAGCCTAGCTGTAAAAATACGTATTTAGCGGTTGCTAAATATTTATGTGGTTAGGGGTTTTTAACGAATTGTGTCAGATTCAAAACACAGGCTCCAGCAGAGTTTTAGTGAAGTCGGCTTCCGATGCACAGGAGTTAAGTCTCTCTCTTCAAAGCTACTGAAATTGACAGCCTAACTGTGAAAATACGTATTTAGCGGTTGCTAATCATTTATGTGTTTTCAACGAATTGTGTCAGATTCAAAACACAGGCTCCAGCAGTGTTTTAGTGAAGCCGGCTTCCGATTCACAGGAGTTAAGTTTCTCTTTTCAAAGCTACTGAAATTGACAGCCTAGCTGTGAAAATACGTATTTATCGGTTGCTAAATATTTATGTGTTTTTAACGAATTGTGTCAGATTCAAAACACAGGCTCCAGCAATGATTTAGTCAAGTTGGCTTCCGATTCACAAAAGATGTGTCTCTCTCTCTTCAAAGCTATTGAAATTGTCAGCCTAGCTGTGAAAATACGTATTTAGCGGTTGCTAAATATTTATGTGTTTTTAACGAACTGTGTCAGATTCAAAACACAGGCTCCAGCAGTGTTTTAGTTAAGTCGGCTTCCGATTCACAGGAGTTAAGTCTCTCTCTTCAAAGCTACTAAAATTGACAGCCTAGCTGTGAAAATACATATTTAGCGGTTGCTAAATATTTATGTGTTTTTAACGAATTGTGTCAGATTAAAAACTCAGGCTCCAGCAGTGTTTTAGTCAAGTCGGCTTCCGATTTACAGGAGTTAAGTCTCTCTCTTCAAAGCTACTGAAATTGACAGCCTAGCTGTGAAAATACGTATTTAGCGGTTGCTAAATATTTATGTGTTTTTAACGAATTGTGTCAGATTCAAAAGACAGGCTCTAGCAGAGTTTTAGTAAAGTTGGCTTCCGATTCACAGGAGTTAAGTCTTTCTCTTCAAAGCTCCAGAAATTGACAGCCTAGTTGTGAAAATACGTATTTAGCGGTTGTTAAATATTTATGTGGTTAGGAGTTTTTAACTAATCGTTTCAGATTCAAACCATAGGTTTCAACATGGTTTTAGTTAAGATGGCTTCCCAGTCTCTCTTCAAGGCTACTTAAGATGATAGCTTAGCTGTCGAAATACGTATTTAGCGGTTGTTAGATATTTATGTGGTTAGGGGTTCTTAGCGAATTGTGTCAGATTCAAAACACAGGCTCCAGCAGTGTTTTAGTGAAGTTGGCTTCCGGTTCACAGGAGTTAAGTCTCTCTCTTCAAAACTACTGCAATTGACAGCCTAGCTGTGAAAATACGTATTTAGCGGTTGCTAAATATTTATGTGTTTTTAACGAACTGTGTCAGATTCAAAACACAGGCTCTGGCAGTGTTTTAGTGAAGTCGGCTTCCGATTCACAAAAGTTAGGTCTCTCTCTTCAAAGCTACAGAAATTGACAGCCTAGCTGTGAAAATACGTATTTAGCGGTTGCTAAATAATTATGTGTTTTTAACGAATTGTGTCAGATTTAAAACACAGGCTCCAGCAGTGTTTTAGTGAAGCCGGCTTCCGATTCACAGGAGTTAAGTCTCTCTCTTTAGCGCTACTGAAATTGACAGCCTAGCTGTGGAAATACGTATTTAGCGGTTGCTAAATATTTATGTGTTTTTAACGAATTGTGTCAGATTCAAAACACAGGCTCCAGCAGAGTTTTAGTTAAGTTGGCTTCCGATTCACAGGAGTTAAGTCTTTCTCTTCAAAGCTACAGAAATTGACAGCCTAGCTGTGAAAATACGTATTTAGCGGTTGCTAAATATTTATGTGTTTTTAACGAATTGTGTCAGATTAAAAACACAGGCTCCAGCAGTGTTTTAGTCAAGTTGGCTGCCAGTTCACAGGAGTTAAGTCTCTCTCTTCAAAGCTACTGAAATTGACAGCCTAGCTGTGAAAATACGTATTTAGCGGTTGCTAAATATTTATGTGTTTTTAACGAATTGTGTGAGATTCAAAACACAGGCTCCAGCAGTGTTTTAGTGAAGCCGGCTTCCGATTCACAGGAGTTAAGTCTCTCTCTTCAAAGCTACTGAAATTGACCGCCTAGCTGTGGAAATACGTATTTAGCGGTTGCTAAATATTTATGTGTTTTTAACGAATTGTGTCAGATTCATAACATAGGCTCCAGCAGAGTTTTAGTTAAGTTGGCTTCCGATTCACAGGAGTTAAGTCTTTCTCTTCAAAGCTACAGAAATTGACAGCCTAGCTGTGAAAATACGTATTTAGCGGTTGCTAAATATTTATGTGATTTTAACGAATTGTGTCAGATTAAAAACACAGGCTCCAGCAGTGTTTTAGTGAAGTCGGCTTCCGATTTACAAGAGTTAAGTCTCTTTCTTTAAAGCTACTGAAATTGACAGCCTAGCTGTAAAAATACGTATTTAGCGGTTGCTAAACATTTATGTGTTTTTAACGAATTGTGTCGGATTCAAGACACAGGCTCCAGCAGTGTTTTAGTCAAGTTGACTGCCAGTTCACCGGTGTTAAGTCTCTCTCTTCAAAGCTACTGAAATTGACAGCCTAGCTGTGGAAATACGTATTTAGCGGTTGTTAGATATCTGCGTAGTTAGCAGTTTTTAACGAATTGTGTCAGATTCAAAACAGAGGCTCCAGCAGTGTTTTAGTGAAGCCGGCTTCCGATTCACAGGAGTTAAGTCTCTCTCTTCAAAGCTACAGAAATTGACAGCCTAGCTGTAAAAATACGTATTTAGCGGATGCTAGATATTTATGTGTTTTTAACGAATTGTGCCAGATTCAAAACACAGGCTCCAGCAGTGTTTTAGTGAAGCCGGCTTCCGATTCACAGGAGTTAAGTCTCTCTCTTCAAAGCTACAGAAATTGACAGCCTAGCCGTGAAAATACGTATTTAGCGGTTGCTAATCATTTATGTGTTTTTAACGAATTGTGTCAGATTCAAAACACAGGCTCCAACAGTGTTTTAGTTAAGTCGGCTTCCGATTCACAGGAGTTAAGTCTCTCTTTTCAAAGCTACTGAAATTGACAGCCTAGCTGTGAAAATACGTATTTAGCGGTTGCTAAATATTTATGTAGTTAGGGGTTTTTAACGAATTGTGTCAGATTCAAAACACAGGCTCCAGCAGAGTTTTAGTGAAGTCGGCTTCCGATGCACAGGAGTTAAGTCTCTCTCTTCAAAGCTACTGAAATTGACAGCCTAGCTGTGGAAATACGTATTTAGCGGTTGCTAAATATTTATGTGTTTTTAACGAATTGTGTCAGATTCATAACATAGGCTCCAGCAGAGTTTTAGTTAAGTTGGCTTTCGATTCACAGGAGTTAAGTCTTTCTCTTCAAAGCTACAGAAATTGACAGCCTAGCTGTGAAAATACGTATTTAGCGGTTGCTAAATATTTATGTGATTTTAACGAATTGTGTCAGATTAAAAACACAGGCTCCAGCAGTGTTTTAGTGAAGTCGGCTTCCGATTTACAAGAGTTAAGTCTCTTTCTTTAAAGCTACTGAAATTGACAGCCTAGCTATAAAAATACGTATTTAGCGGTTGCTAAACATTTATGTGTTTTTAACGAATTGTGTCAGATTCAAGACACAGGCTCCAGCAGTGTTTTAGTCATGTTGACTGCCAGTTCACCGGTGTTAAGTCTCTCTCTTCAAAGCTACTGAAATTGACAGCCTAGCTGTGGAAATACGTATTTAGCGGTTGTTAGATATCTGCGTAGTTAGCAGTTTTTAACGAATTGTGTCAGATTCAAAACACAGGCTCCAGCAGAGTTTTAGTGAAGTCGGCTTCCGATTCACAAGAGTTAAGTCTCTCTCTTCAAAGCTACTGAAATTGACAGCCTAGCTGTGAAAATACGTATTTAGCGGTTGCTAAATATTTATGTGTTTTTAACGAATTGTGTCAGATTCAAAACACAGGCTCCAGCAGTGTTTTAGTGAAGCCGGCTTCCGATTCACAGGAGTTAAGTCTCTATCTTCAAAGCTACTGAAATTGACAGCCTAGCTGTGGAAATACGTATTTAGCGGTTGCTAAATATTTATGTGTTTTTAACGAATTGTGTCAGATTCATAACATAGGCTCCAGCAGAGTTTTAGTTAAGTTGGCTTCCGATTCACAGGAGTTAAGTCTTTCTCTTCAAAGCTACAGAAATTGACAGCCTAGCTGTGAAAATACGTATTTAGCGGTTGCTAAATATTTATGTGATTTTAACGAATTGTGACAGATTAAAAACACAGGCTCCAGCAGTGTTTTAGTCAAGTTGGCTGCCAGTTCACAGGAGTTAAGTCTCTCTCTTCAAAGCTACTGAAATTGACAGCCTAGCTGTGAAAATACGTATTTAGCGGTTGCTAAATATTTATGTGTTTTTAACGAATTGTGTCAGATTCAAAACACAGGCTCCAGCAGTGTTTTAGTGAAGCCGGCTTCCGATTCACAGGAGTTAAGTCTCTCTCTTCAAAGCTACTGAAATTGACCGCCTAGCTGTGGAAATACGTATTTAGCGGTTGCTAAATATTTATGTGTTTTTAACGAATTGTGTCAGATTCATAACATAGGCTCCAGCAGAGTTTTAGTTAAGTTGGCTTCCGATTCACAGGAGTTAAGTCTTTCTCTTCAAAGCTACAGAAATTGACAGCCTAGCTGTGAAAATACGTATTTAGCGGTTGCTAAATATTTATGTGATTTTAACGAATTGTGTCAGATTAAAAACACAGGCTCCAGCAGTGTTTTAGTGAAGTCGGCTTCCGATTTACAAGAGTTAAGTCTCTTTCTTTAAAGCTACTGAAATTGACAGCCTAGCTGTAAAAATACGTATTTAGCGGTTGCTAAACATTTATGTGTTTTTAACGAATTGTGTCGGATTCAAGACACAGGCTCCAGCAGTGTTTTAGTCAAGTTGACTGCCAGTTCACCGGTGTTAAGTCTCTCTCTTCAAAGCTACTGAAATTGACAGCCTAGCTGTGGAAATACGTATTTAGCGGTTGTTAGATATCTGCGTAGTTAGCAGTTTTTAACGAATTGTGTCAGATTCAAAACAGAGGCTCCAGCAGTGTTTTAGTGAAGCCGGCTTCCGATTCACAGGAGTTAAGTCTCTCTCTTCAAAGCTACAGAAATTTACAGCCTAGCTGTAAAAATACGTATTTAGCGGATGCTAGATATTTATGTGTTTTTAACGAATTGTGCCAGATTCAAAACACAGGCTCCAGCAGTGTTTTAGTGAAGCCGGCTTCCGATTCACAGGAGTTAAGTCTCTCTCTTCAAAGCTACAGAAATTGACAGCCTAGCTGTGAAAATACGTATTTAGCGGTTGCTAATCATTTATGTGTTTTTAACGAATTGTGTCAGATTCAAAACACAGGCTCCAACAGTGTTTTAGTTAAGTCGGCTTCCGATTCACAGGAGTTAAGTCTCTCTTTTCAAAGCTACTGAAATTGACAGCCTAGCTGTGAAAATACGTATTTAGCGGTTGCTAAATATTTATGTAGTTAGGGGTTTTTAACGAATTGTGTCAGATTCAAAACACAGGCTCCAGCAGAGTTTTAGTGAAGTCGGCTTCCGATGCACAGGAGTTAAGTCTCTCTCTTCAAAGCTACTGAAATTGACAGCCTAGCTGTGGAAATACGTATTTAGCGGTTGCTAAATATTTATGTGTTTTTAACGAATTGTGTCAGATTCATAACATAGGCTCCAGCAGAGTTTTAGTTAAGTTGGCTTTCGATTCACAGGAGTTAAGTCTTTCTCTTCAAAGCTACAGAAATTGACAGCCTAGCTGTGAAAATACGTATTTAGCGGTTGCTAAATATTTATGTGATTTTAACGAATTGTGTCAGATTAAAAACACAGGCTCCAGCAGTGTTTTAGTGAAGTCGGCTTCCGATTTACAAGAGTTAAGTCTCTTTCTTTAAAGCTACTGAAATTGACAGCCTAGCTATAAAAATACGTATTTAGCGGTTGCTAAACATTTATGTGTTTTTAACGAATTGTGTCAGATTCAAGACACAGGCTCCAGCAGTGTTTTAGTCATGTTGACTGCCAGTTCACCGGTGTTAAGTCTCTCTCTTCAAAGCTACTGAAATTGACAGCCTAGCTGTGGAAATACGTATTTAGCGGTTGTTAGATATCTGCGTAGTTAGCAGTTTTTAACGAATTGTGTCAGATTCAAAACACAGGCTCCAGCAGAGTTTTAGTGAAGTCGGCTTCCGATTCACAAGAGTTAAGTCTCTCTCTTCAAAGCTACTGAAATTGACAGCCTAGCTGTGAAAATACGTATTTAGCGGTTGCTAAATATTTATGTGTTTTTAACGAATTGTGTCAGATTCAAAACACAGGCTCCAGCAGTGTTTTAGTGAAGCCGGCTTCCGATTCACAGGAGTTAAGTCTCTATCTTCAAAGCTACTGAAATTGACAGCCTAGCTGTGGAAATACGTATTTAGCGGTTGCTAAATATTTATGTGTTTTTAACGAATTGTGTCAGATTCATAACATAGGCTCCAGCAGAGTTTTAGTTAAGTTGGCTTCCGATTCACAGGAGTTAAGTCTTTCTCTTCAAAGCTACAGAAATTGACAGCCTAGCTGTGAAAATACGTATTTAGCGGTTGCTAAATATTTATGTGATTTTAACGAATTGTGTCAGATTAAAAACACAGGCTCCAGCAGTGTTTTAGTGAAGTCGGCTTCCGATTTACAAGAGTTAAGTCTCTTTCTTTAAAGCTACTGAAATTGACAGCCTAGCTGTGGAAATACGTATTTAGCGGTTGTTAGATATCTGCGTAGTTAGCAGTTTTTAACGTATTGTGTCAGATTCAAAACACAGGCTCCAGCAGTGTTTTAGTGAAGCCGGCTTCCGATTCACAGGAGTTAAGTCTCTCTCTTCAAAGCTACAGAAATTGACAGCCTAGCTGTGAAAATACGTATTTAGCGGATGCTAGATATTTATGTGTTTTTAACGAATTGTGCCAGATTCAAAACACAGGCTCCAGCAGTGTTTTAGTGAAGCCGGCTTCCGATTCACAGGAGTTAAGTCTCTCTCTTCAAAGCTACAGAAATTGACAGCCTAGCTGTGAAAATACGTATTTAGCGGTTGCTAATCATTTATGTGTTTTTAACGAATGGTGTCAGATTCAAAACACAGGCTCCAACAGTGTTTTAGTTAAGTCGGCTTCCGATTCACAGGAGTTACGTCTTTCTTTTTAAAGCTACTGAAATTGACAGCCTAACTTTGAAAATACGTATTTAGCGGTTGCTAAATATTTATGTGGTTAGGGGTTTTTAACGAATTGTGTCAGATTCAAAACACAGGCTCCAGCAGAGTTTTAGTGAAGTCGGCTTCCGATGCACAGGAGTTAAGTCTCTCTCTTCAAAGCTACTGAAATTGACAGCCTAACTGTGAAAATACGTATTTAGCGGTTGCTAATCATTTATGTGTTTTCAACGAATTGTGTCAGATTCAAAACACAGGCTCCAGCAGTGTTTTAGTGAAGCCGGCTTCCGATTCACAGGAGTTAAGTCTCTCTTTTCAAAGCTACTGAAATTGGCAGCCTAGCTGTGAAAATACGTATTTAGCGGTTGCTAAATATTTATGTGTTTTTAACGAATTGTGTCAAATTCAAAACACAGGCTCCAGCAATGATTTAGTCAAGTTGGCTTCCGATTCACAAAAGATATGTCTCTCTCTTCAAAGCTATTGAAATTGTCAGCCTAGCTGTGAAAATACGTATTTAGCGGTTGCTAAATATTTATGTGTTTTTAACGAACTGTGTCAGATTCAAAACACAGGCTCCAGCAGTGTTTTAGTTAAGTCGGCTTCCGATTCACAGGAGTTAAGTCTCTCTCTTCAAAGTTACTAAAATTGAAAGCCTAGCTGTGAAAATACATATTTAGCGGTTGCTAAATATTTATGTGTTTTTAACGAATTGTGTCAGATTAAAAACTCAGGCTCCAGCACTGTTTTAGTCAAGTCGGCTTCCGATTTACAGGAGTTAAGTCTCTCTCTTCAAAGCTACTGAAATTGACAGCCTAGCTGTGAAAATACGTATTTAGCGGTTGCTAAATATTTATGTGTTTTTAACGAATTGTGTCAGATTCAAAAGACAGGCTCTAGCAGAGTTTTAGTAAAGTTGGCTTCCGATTCACAGGAGTTAAGTCTTTCTCTTCAAAGCTCCAGAAATTGACAGCCTAGCTGTGAAAATACGTATTTAGCGGTTGTTAAATATTTATGTGGTTAGGAGTTTTCAAACTAATCGTTTCAGATTCAAACAACAGGTTTCAACATGGTTTTAGTTAAGATGGCTTCCCAGTCTCTCTTCAAGGCTACTTAAGATGATAGCTTAGCTGTCGAAATACGTATTTAGCGGTTGTAAGATATTTATGTGGTTAGGGGTTTTTAGCGAATTGTGTCAGATTCAAAACACAGGCTCCAGCAGTCTTTTAGTGAAGTTGGCTTCCGGTTCACAGGAGTTAAGTCTCTCTCTTCAAAACTACTGAAATTGACAGCCTAGCTGTGAAAATACGTATTTAGCGGTTGCTAAATATTTATGTGTTTTTAACGAACTGTGTCGGATTCAAAACACAGGCTCTGGCAGTGTTTTAGTGAAGTCGGCTTCCGATTCACAAAAGTTAGGTCTCTCTCTTCAAAGCTACAGAAATTGACAGCCTAGCTGTGAAAATACGTATTTAGCGGTTGCTAAATAATTATGTGTTTTTAACGAATTGTGTCAGATTCAAAACACAGGCTCCAGCAGTGTTTTAGTGAAGCCGGCTTCCGATTCACAGGAGTTAAGTCTCTCTCTTCAGCGCTACTGAAATTGACAGCCTAGCTGTGGAAATACGTATTTAGCGGTTGCTAAGTATTTATGTGTTTTTAACGAATTGTGTCAGATTCAAAACACAGGCTCCAGCAGAATTTTAGTTTAGTTGGCTTCCGATTCACAGGAGTTAAGTCTTTCTCTTCAAAGCTACAGAAATTGACAGCCTAGCTGTGAAAATACGTATTTAGCGGTTGCTAAATATTTATGTGTTTTTAACGAATTGTGTCAGATTAAAAACACAGGCTCCAGCAGTGTTTTAGTCAAGTTGGCTGCCAGTTCACAGGAGTTAAGTCTCTCTCTTCAAAGCTACTGAAATTGACAGCCTAGCTGTGAAAATACGTATTTAGCGGTTGCTAAATATTTATGTGTTTTTAACGAATTGTGTCAGTTTCAAAACACAGGGTCCAGCAGAGTTTTAGTTAAGTTGGCTTCAGATTCACAGGAGTTAAGTCTTTCTCTTCAAAGCTACAGAAATTGGCAGCCTAGCTGTGAAAATACGTATTTAGCGGTTGCTAAATATTTATGTGTTTTTAACGAATTGTGTCAGATTAAAAACACAGGCTCCGGCAGTGTTTTAGTGAAGTCGGCTTCCGATTTACAAGAGTTAAGTCTCTCTCTTCAAAGCTACTGAAATTGACAGCCTAGCTGTGGAAATACGTATTTAGCGGTTGTTAGATATCTGCTTAGTTAGGAGTTTTTAATGAATTGTGTCAGATTCAAACCACAGGCTCCAGCAGTGTTTTAGTGAAGCCGGCTTCCGATTCACAAGAGTTAAGTCTCTCTCTTCAAAGCTACTGAAATTGACAGCCTAGCTGTGAAAATACGTATTTAGCGGTTGCTAAATATTTATGTGTTTTTAACGAATTGTGTCAGATTAAAAACACAGGCTCCGGCAGTGTTTTAGTGAAGTCGGCTTCCGATTCACAAGAGTTAAGTCTCTCTCTTCAAAGCTACTGAAATTGACAGCCTAGCTGTGAAAATACGTATTTAGCGGTTGCTAAATATTTATGTGTTTTTAACGAATTGTGTCAGATTCAAAACACAGGCTCCAGCAGTGTTTTAGTGAAGCCGGCTTCCGATTCACAGGAGTTAAGTCTCTCTCTTCAAAGCTACTGAAATTGACAGCCTAGCTGCGGAAATACGTATTTAGCGGTTGCTAAATATTTATGTGTTTTTAACGAATTGTGTCAGATTCAAAAGACAGGCTCCAGCAGAGTTTTAGTTAAGTTGGCTTCCGATTCACAGGAGTTAAATCTTTCTCTTCAAAGCTACAGAAATTGACAGCCTAGCTGTAAAAATACGTATTTAGCGGTTGCTAAATATTTATGTGATTTTAACGAATTGTGTCAGATTAAAAACACAGGCTCCAGCAGTGCTTTAGTGAAGTCGGCTTCCGATTTACAAGAGTTAAGTCTCTTTCTTTAAAGCTACTGAAATTGACAGCCTAGCTGTAAAAATACGTATTTAGCGGTTGCTAAACATTTATGTGTTTTTAACGAATTGTGTCAGATTCAAGACACAGGCTCCAGCAGTGTTTTAGTCAAGTTGACTGCCAGTTCACCGGTGTTAAGTCTCTCTCTTCAAAGCTACTGAAATTGACAGCCTAGCTGTGGCAATACGTATTTAGCGGATGTTAGATATCTGCGTAGTTAGCAGTTTTTAACGAATTGTGTCAGATTCAAAACACAGGCTCCAGCAGTGTTTTAGTGAAGCCGGCTTCCGATTCACAGGAGTTAAGTCTCTCTCTTCAAAGCTACAGAAATTGACAGCCTAGCTGTGAAAATACGTATTTAGCGGATGCTAGATATTTATGTGTTTTTAACGAATTGTGCCAGATTCAAAACACAGGCTCCAGCAGTGTTTTAGTGAAGCCGGCTTCCGATTCACAGGAGTTAAGTCTCTCTCTTCAAAGCTACAGAAATTGACAGCCTAGCTGTGAAAATACGTATTTAGCGGTTGCTAATCGTTTATGTGTTTTTAACGAATTGTGTCAGATTCAAACACAGGCTCCAACAGTGTTTTAGTTAAGTCGGCTTCCGATTCACAGGAGTTAAGTCTCTCTTTTCAAAGCTACTGAAATTGACAGCCTAGCTGTGAAAATACGTATTTAGCGGTTGCTAAATATTTATGTGGTTAGGGGTTTTTAACGAATTGTGTCAGATTCAAAACACAGGCTCCAGCAGAGTTTTAGTGAAGTCGGCTTCCGATTCACAGGAGTTAAGTCTCTCTTTTCAAAGCTACTGAAATTGACAGCCTAGCTGTGAAATTACGTATTTAGCGGTTGCTAAATATTTATGTGTTTTTAACGAATTGTGTCAGATTCAAAACACAGGCTCCAGCAATGATTTAGTCAAGTTGGCTTCCGATTCACAAAAGATATGTCTCTCTCTTCAAAGCTATTGAAATTGTCAGCCTAGCTGTGAAAATACGTATTTAGCGGTTGCTAATCATTTATGTGTTTTCAACGAATTGTGTCAGATTCAAAACACAGGCTCCAGCAGTGTTTTAGTGAAGCCGGCTTCCGATTCACAGGAGTTAAGTCTCTCTTTTCAAAGCTACTGAAACTGACATCCTAGCTGTGAAATTACGTATTTAGCGGTTGCTAAATATTTATGTGTTTTTAACGAATTGTGTCAGATTCAAAACACAGGCTCCAGCAATGATTTAGTCAAGTTGGCTTCCGATTCACAAAAGATATGTCTCTCTCTTCAAAGCTATTGAAATTGTCAGCCTAGCTGTGAAAATACGTATTTAGAAGTTGCTAAATATTTATGTGTTTTTAACGAACTGTGTCAGATTCAAAACACAGGCTCCAGCAGTGTTTTAGTTAAGTCGGCTTCCGATTCACAGGAGTTAAGTCTCTCTCTTCAAAGCTACTAAAATTGACAGCCTAGCTGTGAAAATACATATTTAGCGGTTGCTAAATATTTATGTGTTTTTAACGAATTGTGTCAGATTCAAAACACAGGCTCCAGCAGTGTTTTAGTCAAGTCGGCTTCCGATTTACAGGAGTTAAGTCTCTCTCTTCAAAGCTACTGAAATTGACAGCCTAGCTGTGAAAATACGTATTTAGCGGTTGCTAAATATTTATGTGTTTTTAACGAATTGTGTCAGATTCAAAAGACAGGCTCTAGCAGAGTTTTAGTAAAGTTGGCTTCCGATTCACAGGAGTTAAGTCTTTCTCTTCAAAGCTACAGAAATTGACAGCCTAGCTGTGAAAATACGTATTTAGCGGTTGTTAAATATTTATGTGGTTAGGAGTTTTTAACTAATTGTTTCAGATTCAAACCACAGGTTTCAACATGGTTTTAGTTAAGATGGCTTCCCAGTCTCTCTTCAAGGCTACTTAAGATGATAGCTTAGCTGTCGAAATACGTATTTAGCGGTTGTTAGATATTTATGTGGTTAGGGGTTTTTAACGAATTGTGTCAGATTAAAAACACAGGCTCCAGCAGTGTTTTAGTGAAGTTGGCTTCCGGTTCACAGGAGTTAAGTCTCTCTCTTCAAAACTACTGAAATTGACAGCCTAGCTGTGGAAATACGTATTTAGCGGTTGCTAAATAGTTATGTGTTTTTAACGAATTGTGTCAGATTCAAAACACAGGCTCCAGCAGAGTTTTAGTTAAGTTGGCTTCCGATTCATAGGAGTTAAGTCTTTCTCTTCAAAGCTACAGAAATTGACAGCCTAGCTGTGAAAATACGTATTTAGCGGTTGCTAAATATTTATGTGTTTTTAACGAACTGTGTCAGATTCAAAACACAGGCTCCGGCAGTGTTTTAGTGAAGTCGGCTTCCGATTCACAAGCGTTAGGTCTCTCTCTTCAAAGCTACAGAAATTGACAGCCTAGCTGTGAAAATACGTATTTAGCGGTTGCTAAATAATTATGTGTTTTTAACGAATTGTGTCAGATTCAAAACACAGGCTCCAGCAGAGTTTTAGTTAAGTTGGCTTCCGATTCACAGGAGCTAAGTCTCTCTCTTCAGCCCTACTGAAATTGACAGCCTAGCTGTGGAAATACGTATTTAGCGGTTGCTAAATATTTATGTGTTTTTAACGAATTGTGTCAAATTCAAAACACAGGCTCCAGCAGAGTTTTAGTTAAGTTGGCTTCCGATTCACAGGAGTTAAGTCTTTCTCTTCAAAGCTACAGAAATTGACAGCCTAGCTGTGAAAATACGTATTTAGCGGTTGCTAAATATTTATGTGTTTTTAACGAATTGTGTCAGATTAAAAACACAGGCTCCAGCAGTGTTTTAGTGAAGTCGGCTTCCGATTCACAAGAGTTAAGTCTTTTTCTTCAAAGCTACTGAAATTGACAGCCTTGCTGTGAAAATACGTATTTAGCGGTTGCTAAATATTTATGTGTTTTTAACGAATTGTGTCAGATTCAAAACACAGGCTCCAGCAGTGTTTTAGTGAAGCCGGCTTCCGATTCACAGGAGTTTAGTCTCTCTCTTCAAAGCTACAGAAATTGACAGCCTAGCTGTGAAAATACGTATTTAGCGGTTGCTAACCATTTATGTGTTTTAAACGAATTGTGTCAGATTCAAAACACAGGCTCCAGCAGTGTTTTAGTCAAGTTGGATGCCAGTTTACAGGAGTTACGTCTCTCTCTTCAAAGCTACTGAAATCGACAGCCTAGCTGTGGAAATACGTATTTAGCCGTTGTTAGACATCTGCATAGTTAAAAGTTTTTAACGAATTGTGTCAGATTCAAAACACAGGCTCCAGCAGTGTTTTAGTGAAGCCGGCTTCCGATTTACAGGAGTTAAGTCTCTCTTTTCAAAGCTACTGAAATTGACAGCCTAGCTGTGAAAATACGTATTTAGCGGTTGCTAAATATTTATGTGATTTTAACGAATTGTGTCAGATTAAAAACACAGGCTCCAGCAGTGCTTTAGTGAAGTCGGCTTCCGATTTACAAGAGTTAAGTCTCTTTCTTTAAAGCTACTGAAATTGACAGCCTAGCTGTGAAAATACGTATTTAGCGGTTGCTAATCGTTTATGTGTTTTTAACGAATTGTGTCAGATTCAAAACACAGGCTCCAACAGTGTTTTAGTTAAGTCGGCTTCCGATTCACAGGAGTTAAATCTTTCTCTTCAAAGCTACAGAAATTGACAGCCTAGCTGTAAAAATACGTATTTAGCGGTTGCTAAATATTTATGTGATTTTAACGAATTGTGTCAGATTAAAAACACAGGCTCCAGCAGTGCTTTAGTGAAGTCGGCTTCCGATTTACAAGAGTTAAGTCTCTTTCTTTAAAGCTACTGAAATTGACAGCCTAGCTGTAAAAATACGTATTTAGCGGTTGCTAAACATTTATGTGTTTTTAACGAATTGTGTCAGATTCAAGACACAGGCTCCAGCAGTGTTTTAGTCAAGTTGACTGCCAGTTCACCGGTGTTAAGTCTCTCTCTTCAAAGCTACTGAAATTGACAGCCTAGCTGTGGCAATACGTATTTAGCGGATGTTAGATATCTGCGTAGTTAGCAGTTTTTAACGAATTATGTCAGATTCAAAACACAGGCTCCAGCAGTGTTTTAGTGAAGCCGGCTTCCGATTCACAGGAGTTAAGTCTCTCTCTTCAAAGCTACAGAAATTGACAGCCTAGCTGTGAAAATACGTATTTAGCGGATGCTAGATATTTATGTGTTTTTAACGAATTGTGCCAGATTCAAAACACAGGCTCCAGCAGTGTTTTAGTGAAGCCGGCTTCCGATTCACAGGAGTTAAGTCTCTCTCTTCAAAGCTACAGAAATTGACAGCCTAGCTGTGAAAATACGTATTTAGCGGTTGCTAATCGTTTATGTGTTTTTAACGAATTGTGTCAGATTCAAAACACAGGCTCCAACAGTGTTTTAGTTAAGTCGGCTTCCGATTCACAGGAGTTAAGTCTCTCTTTTCAAAGCTACTGAAATTGACAGCCTAGCTGTGAAAATACGTATTTAGCGGTTGCTAAATATTTATGTGGTTAGGGGTTTTTAACGAATTGTGTCAGATTCAAAACACAGGCTCCAGCAGAGTTTTAGTGAAGTCGGCTTCCGATTCACAGGAGTTAAGTCTCTCTTTTCAAAGCTACTGAAATTGACAGCCTAGCTGTGAAATTACGTATTTAGCGGTTGCTAAATATTTATGTGTTTTTAACGAATTGTGTCAGATTCAAAACACAGGCTCCAGCAATGATTTAGTCAAGTTGGCTTCCGATTCACAAAAGATATGTCTCTCTCTTCAAAACTATTGAAATTGTCAGCCTAGCTGTGAAAATACGTATTTAGCGGTTGCTAATCATTTATGTGTTTTCAACGAATTGTGTCAGATTCAAAACACAGGCTCCAGCAGTGTTTTAGTGAAGCCGGCTTCCGATTCACAGGAGTTAAGTCTCTCTTTTCAAAGCTACTGAAACTGACATCCTAGCTGTGAAATTACGTATTTAGCGGTTGCTAAATATTTATGTGTTTTTAACGAATTGTGTCACATTCAAAACACAGGCTCCAGCAATGATTTAGTCAAGTTGGCTTCCGATTCACAAAAGATATGTCTCTCTCTTCAAAGCTATTGAAATTGTCAGCCTAGCTGTGAAAATACGTATTTAGAAGTTGCTAAATATTTATGTGTTTTTAACGAACTGTGTCAGATTCAAAACACAGGCTCCAGCAGTGTTTTAGTTAAGTCGGCTTCCGATTCACAGGAGTTAAGTCTCTCTCTTCAAAGCTACTAAAATTGACAGCCTAGCTGTGAAAATACATATTTAGCGGTTGCTAAATATTTATGTGTTTTTAACGAATTGTGTCAGATTCAAAACACAGGCTCCAGCAGTGTTTTAGTCAAGTCGGCTTCCGATTTACAGGAGTTAAGTCTCTCTCTTCAAAGCTACTGAAATTGACAGCCTAGCTGTGAAAATACGTATTTAGCGGTTGCTAAATATTTATGTGTTTTTAACGAATTGTGTCAGATTCAAAAGACAGGCTCTAGCAGAGTTTTAGTAAAGTTGGCTTCCGATTCACAGGAGTTAAGTCTTTCTCTTCAAAGCTACAGAAATTGACAGCCTAGCTGTGAAAATACGTATTTAGCGGTTGTTAAATATTTATGTGGTTAGGAGTTTTTAACTAATTGTTTCAGATTCAAACCACAGGTTTCAACATGGTTTTAGTTAAGATGGCTTCCCAGTCTCTCTTCAAGGCTACTTAAGATGATAGCTTAGCTGTCGAAATACGTATTTAGCGGTTGTTAGATATTTATGTGGTTAGGGGTTTTTAACGAATTGTGTCAGATTAAAAACACAGGCTCCAGCAGTGTTTTAGTGAAGTTGGCTTCCGGTTCACAGGAGTTAAGTCTCTCTCTTCAAAACTACTGAAATTGACAGCCTAGCTGTGGAAATACGTATTTAGCGGTTGCTAAATAGTTATGTGTTTTTAACGAATTGTGTCAGATTCAAAACACAGGCTCCAGCAGAGTTTTAGTTAAGTTGGCTTCCGATTCATAGGAGTTAAGTCTTTCTCTT
This sequence comes from Agriotes lineatus, assembly GCA_940337035.1. Lineage (NCBI taxonomy): Eukaryota > Metazoa > Arthropoda > Insecta > Coleoptera > Elateridae > Agriotes > Agriotes lineatus. The sequence goes on from CALNHX010001063.1 coordinate 224,122, forward strand.
CAAAGCTACAGAAATTGACAGCCTAGCTGTGAAAATACGTATTTAGCGGTTGCTAAATATTTATGTGTTTTTAACGAACTGTGTCAGATTCAAAACACAGGCTCCGGCAGTGTTTTAGTGAAGTCGGCTTCCGATTCACAAGCGTTAGGTCTCTCTCTTCAAAGCTACAGAAATTGACAGCCTAGCTGTGAAAATACGTATTTAGCGGTTGCTAAATAATTATGTGTTTTTAACGAATTGTGTCAGATTCAAAACACAGGCTCCAGCAGAGTTTTAGTTAAGTTGGCTTCCGATTCACAGGAACTAAGTCTCTCTCTTCAGCCCTACTGAAATTGACAGCCTAGCTGTGGAAATACGTATTTAGCGGTTGCTAAATATTTATGTGTTTTTAACGAATTGTGTCAAATTCAAAACACAGGCTCCAGCAGAGTTTTAGTTAAGTTGGCTTCCGATTCACAGGAGTTAAGTCTTTCTCTTCAAAGCTACAGAAATTGACAGCCTAGCTGTGAAAATACGTATTTAGCGGTTGCTAAATATTTATGTGTTTTTAACGAATTGTGTCAGATTAAAAACACAGGCTCCAGCAGTGTTTTAGTGAAGTCGGCTTCCGATTCACAAGAGTTAAGTCTTTTTCTTCAAAGCTACTGAAATTGACAGCCTTGCTGTGAAAATACGTATTTAGCGGTTGCTAAATATTTATGTGTTTTTAACGAATTGTGTCAGATTCAAAACACAGGCTCCAGCAGTGTTTTAGTGAAGCCGGCTTCCGATTCACAGGAGTTTAGTCTCTCTCTTCAAAGCTACAGAAATTGACAGCCTAGCTGTGAAAATACGTATTTAGCGGTTGCTAACCATTTATGTGTTTTAAACGAATTGTGTCAGATTCAAAACACAGGCTCCAGCAGTGTTTTAGTCAAGTTGGATGCCAGTTTACAGGAGTTACGTCTCTCTCTTCAAAGCTACTGAAATCGACAGCCTAGCTGTGGAAATACGTATTTAGCCGTTGTTAGACATCTGCATAGTTAAAAGTTTTTAACGAATTGTGTCAGATTCAAAACACAGGCTCCAGCAGTGTTTTAGTGAAGCCGGCTTCCGATTTACAGGAGTTAAGTCTCTCTTTTCAAAGCTACTGAGATTGACAGCCTAGCTGTCGGAATACGTATTTAGCGGTTGTTAGATATCTGCGTAGTTAAGAGTTTTTAACGAATTGTGTCAGATTCAAAACACAGGCTCCAGCAGTGTTTTAGTCAAGTTGGCTGCTAGTTCACAGGAGTTAAGTCTCTCTCTTCAAAGCTACTGAAATTGACAGCCTAGCTGTGGAAACACGTATTTAGGGGTTGTTAGATATCTGCGTAGTTAGGAGTTTTTAACGAATTGTGTCAGATATAAAACACAGGCTCCAGCAGTGTTTTAGTGAAGCCGGCTTCCGATTCACAGGAGTTAAGTCTCTCTCTTCAAAGCTACTGAAATTGACAGCCTAGCTGTGAAAATACGTATTTAGCGGTTGCTGAATATTTATGTGTTTTTAACGAATTGTGTCAGTTTCAAAACACAGGCTCCAGCAGTGTTTTAGTCAAGTTGGCTGCTAGTTCACAGGAGTTAAGTCTCTCTCTTCAAAGCTACTGAAATTGACAGCATAGCTGTGGAAATACGTATTTAGCGGTTGTTAGATATCTGCGTAGTTAGGAGTTTTTAACGAATTGTGTCAGATTCAAAACACAGGCTCCAGCAGAGTTTTAGTTAAGTTGGCTTCAGATTCACAGGAATTAAGTCTTTCTCTTCAAAGCTACAGAAATTGACAGCCTAGCTGTGAAAATACGTATTTAGCGGTTGCTAAATATTTATGTGTTTTTAACGAATTGTGTCAGATTAAAAACACAGGCTCCAGCAGTGTTTTAGTCAAGTTGGCTGCCAGTTCACAGGAGTTAAGTCTCTCTCTTCAAAGCTACTGAAATTGACAGCCTAGCTGTGAAACTACGTATTTAGCGGTTGCTAAATATTTATGTGTTTTTAACGAATTGTGTCAGTTTCAAAACACAGGGTCCAGCATAGTTTTAGTTAAGTTGGCTTCAGATACACAGGAGTTAAGTCTTTCTCTTCAAAGCTACAGAAATTGGCAGCCTAGCTGTGAAAATACGTATTTAGCGGTTGCTAAATATTTATGTGTTTTTAACGAATTGTGTCAGATTAAAAACACAGGCTCCAGCAGTGTTTTAGTGAAGCCGGATTCCGATTCACAAGAGTTAAGTCTCTCTCTTCAAAGCTACTGAAATTGACAGCCTAGCTGAGAAAATACGTATTTAGCGGTTGCTAAATATTAATGTGTTTTTAACGAATTGTGTCAGATTAAAAACACAGGCTCCAGCAGTGTTTTAGTGAAGTCGGCTTCCGATTCACAAGAGTTAAGTCTCTCTCTTCAAAGCTACTGAAATTGACAGCCTAGCTGTGAAAATACGTATTTAGCGGTTGCTAAATATTTATGTTTTTTTAACGAATTGTGTCAGATTCAAAAGACAGGCTCCAGCAGAGTTTTAGTTAAGTTGGCTTCCGATTCACAGGAGTTTAATCTTTCTTTTCAAAGCTACAGAAATTGACAGCCTAGCTGTAAAAATACGTATTTAGCGGTTGCTAAATATTTATGTGATTTTAACGAATTGTGTCAGGTTAAAAACACAGGCTCCAGCAGTGCTTTAGTGAAGTCGGCTTCCGATTTACAAGAGTTAAGTCTCTTTCTTTAAAGCTACTGAAATTGACAGCCTAGCTGTAAAAATACGTATTTAGCGGTTGCTAAACATTTATGTGTTTTTAACGAATTGTGTCAGATTCAAGACACAGGCTCCAGCAGTGTTTTAGTCAAGTTGACTGCCAGTTCACCGGTGTTAAGTCTCTCTCTTCAAAGCTACTGAAATTGACAGCCTAGCTGTGGCAATACGTATTTAGCGGTTGTTAGATATCTGCGTAGTTAGCAGTTTTTAACGAATTGTGTCAGATTCAAAACACAGGCTCCAGCAGTGTTTTAGTGAAGCCGGCTTCCGATTCACAGGAGTTAAGTCTCTCTCTTCAAAGCTACAGAAATTGACAGCCTAGCTGTGAAAATACGTATTTAGCGGATGCTAGATATTTATGTGTTTTTAACGAATTGTGCCAGATTCAAAACACAGGCTCCAGCAGTGTTTTAGTGAAGCCGGCTTCCGATTCACAGGAGTTAAGTCTCTCTCTTCAAAGCTACAGAAATTGACAGCCTAGCTGTGAAAATACGTATTTAGCGGTTGCTAATCATTTATGTGTTTTTAACGAATTGTGTCAGATTCAAAACACAGGCTCCAACAGTGTTTTAGTTAAGTCGGCTTCCGATTCACAGGAGTTAAGTCTCTCTTTTCAAAGCTACTGAAATTGACAGCCTAGCTGTGAAAATACGTATTTAGCGGTTGCTAAATATTTATGTGGTTAGGGGTTTTTAACGAATTGTGTCAGATTCAAAACACAGGCTCCAGCAGAGTTTTAGTGAAGTCGGCTTCCGATTCACAGGAGTTAAGTCTCTCTTTTCAAAGCTACTGAAATTGACAGCCTAGCTGTGAAAATACGTATTTAGCGGTTGCTAATCATTTATGTGTTTTTAACGAATTGTGTCAGATTCAAAACACAGGCTCCAGCAATGATTTAGTCAAGTTGGCTTCCGATTCACAAAAGATATGTCTCTCTCTTCAAAGCTATTGAAATTGTCAGCCTAGCTGTGAAAATACGTATTTAGCGGTTGCTAATCATTTATGTGTTTTCAACGAATTGTGTCAGATTCAAAACACAGGCTCCAGCAGTGTTTTAGTGAAGCCGGCTTCCGATTCACAGGAGTTAAGTCTCTCTTTTCAAAGCTACTGAAATTGACAGCCTAGCTGTGAAATTACGTATTTAGCGGTTGCTAAATATTTATGTGTTTTTAACGAATTGTGTCAGATTCAAAACACAGGCTCCAGCAATGATTTAGTCAAGTTGGCTTCCGATTCACAAAAGATATGTCTCTCTCTTCAAAGCTATTGAAATTGTCAGCCTAGCTGTGAAAATACGTATTTAGAAGTTGCTAAATATTTATGTGTTTTTAACGAACTGTGTCAGATTCAAAACACAGGCTCCAGCAGTGTTTTAGTTTAAGTCGGCTTCCGATTCACAGGAGTTAAGTCTCTCTTTTCAAAGCTACTGAAATTGACAGCCTAGCTGTGAAATTACGTATTTAGCGGTTGCTAAATATTTATGTGTTTTTAACGAATTGTGTCAGATTCAAAACACAGGCTCCAGCAGTGTTTTAGTTTAAGTCGGCTTCCGATTCACAGGAGTTAAGTCTCTCTTTTCAAAGCTACTGAAATTGACAGCCTAGCTGTGAAATTACGTATTTAGAAGTTGCTAAATATTTATGTGTTTTTAACGAACTGTGTCAGATTCAAAACACAGGCTCCAGCAGTGTTTTAGTTTAAGTCGGCTTCCGATTCACAGGAGTTAAGTCTCTCTTTTCAAAGCTACTGAAATTGACAGCCTAGCTGTGAAATTACGTATTTAGAAGTTGCTAAATATTTATGTGTTTTTAACGAACTGTGTCAGATTCAAAACACAGGCTCCAGCAGTGTTTTAGTGAAGCCGGCTTCCGATTCACAGGAGTTAAGTCTCTCTTTTCAAAGCTACTGAAATTGACAGCCTAGCTGTGAAATTACGTATTTAGCGGTTGCTAAATATTTATGTGTTTTTAACGAATTGTGTCAGATTCAAAACACAGGCTCCAGCAATGATTTAGTCAAGTTGGCTTCCGATTCACAAAAGATATGTCTCTCTCTTCAAAGCTATTGAAATTGTCAGCCTAGCTGTGAAAATACGTATTTAGAAGTTGCTAAATATTTATGTGTTTTTAACGAACTGTGTCAGATTCAAAACACAGGCTCCAGCAGTGTTTTAGTTTAAGTCGGATTCCGATTCACAGGAGTTAAGTCTCTCTCTTCAAAGCTACTAAAATTGACAGCCTAGCTGTGAAAATACATATTTAGCGGTTGCTAAATATTTATGTGTTTTTAACGAATTGTGTCAGATTCAAAACACAGGCTCCAGCAGTGTTTTAGTCAAGTCGGCTTCCGATTTACAGGAGTTAAGTCTCTCTCTTCAAAGCTACTGAAATTGACAGCCTAGCTGTGAAAATACGTATTTAGCGGATGCTAAATATTTATGTGTTTTTAACGAATTGTATCAGATTCAAAAGACAGGCTCCAGCAGAGTTTTAGTTAAGTTGGCTTCCGATTCACAGGAGTTAAATCTTTCTTTTCAAAGCTACAGAAATTGACAGCCTAGCTGTAAAAATACGTATTTAGCGGTTGCTAAATATTTATGTGATTTTAACGAATTGTGTCAGATTCAAAACACAGGCTCCAGCAGTGTTTTAGTGAAGCCGGCTTCCGATTCACAGGAGTTAAGTCTCTCTCTTCAAAGCTACTGAAATTGACAGCCTAGCTGCGGAAATACGTATTTAGCGGTTGCTAAATATTTATGTGTTTTTAACGAATTGTGTCAGATTCAAAAGACAGGCTCCAGCAGAGTTTTAGTTAAGTTGGCTTCCGATTCACAGGAGTTAAATCTTTCTTTTCAAAGCTACAGAAATTGACAGCCTAGCTGTAAAAATACGTATTTAGCGGTTGCTAAATATTTATGTGATTTTAACGAATTGTGTCAGATTAAAAACACAGGCTCCAGCAGTGCTTTAGTGAAGTCGGCTTCCGATTTACAAGAGTTAAGTCTCTTTCTTTAAAGCTACTGAAATTGACAGCCTAGCTGTAAAAATACGTATTTAGCGGTTGCTAAACATTTATGTGTTTTTAACGAATTGTGTCAGATTCAAGACACAGGCTCCAGCAGTGTTTTAGTCAAGTTGACTGCCAGTTCACCGGTGTTAAGTCTCTCTCTTCAAAGCTACTGAAATTGACAGCCTAGCTGTGGCAATACGTATTTAGCGGTTGTTAGATATCTGCGTAGTTAGCAGTTTTTAAAGAATTGTGTCAGATTCAAAACACAGGCTCCAGCAGTGTTTTAGTGAAGCCGGCTTCCGATTCACAGGAGTTAAGTCTCTCTCTTCAAAGCTACAGAAATTGACAGCCTAGCTGTGAAAATACGTATTTAGCGGATGCTAGATATTTATGTGTTTTTAACGAATTGTGCCAGATTCAAAACACAGGCTCCAGCAGTGTTTTAGTGAAGCCGGCTTCCGATTCACAGGAGTTAAGTCTCTCTCTTCAAAGCTACAGAAATTGACAGCCTAGCTGTGAAAATACGTATTTAGCGGTTGCTAATCATTTATGTGTTTTTAACGAATTGTGTCAGATTCAAAACACAGGCTCCAACAGTGTTTTAGTTAAGTCGGCTTCCGATTCACAGGAGTTAAGTCTCTCTTTTCAAAGCTACTGAAATTGACAGCCTAGCTGTGAAAATACGTATTTAGCGGTTGCTAATCTTTTATGTGTTTTTAACGAATTGTGTCAGATTCAAAACACAGGCTCCAGCAGAGTTTTAGTGAAGTCGGCTTCCGATTCACAGGAGTTAAGTCTCTCTTTTCAAAGCTACTGAAATTGACAGCCTAGCTGTGAAAATACGTATTTAGCGGTTGCTAAATATTTATGTGTTTTTAACGAATTGTGTCAGATTCAAAAGACAGGCTCTAGCAGAGTTTTAGTAAAGTTGGCTTCCGATTCACAGGAGTTAAGTCTTTCTCTTCAAAGCTACAGAAATTGACAGCCTAGCTGTGAAAATACGTATTTAGCGGTTGTTAAATATTTATGTGGTTAGGAGTTTTTAACTAATTGTTTCAGATTCAAACCACAGGTTTCAACATGGTTTTAGTTAAGATGGCTTCCCAGTCTCTCTTCAAGGCTACTTAAGATGATAGCTTAGCTGTCGAAATACGTATTTAGCGGTTGTTAGATATTTATGTGGTTAGGGGTTTTTAACGAATTGTGTCAGATTAAAAACACAGGCTCCAGCAGTGTTTTAGTGAAGTTGGCTTCCGGTTCACAGGAGTTAAGTCTCTCTCTTCAAAACTACTGAAATTGACAGCCTAGCTGTGGAAATACGTATTTAGCGGTTGCTAAATAGTTATGTGTTTTTAACGAATTGTGTCAGATTCAAAACACAGGCTCCAGCAGAGTTTTAGTTAAGTTGGCTTCCGATTCATAGGAGTTAAGTCTTTCTCTTCAAAGCTACAGAAATTGACAGCCTAGCTGTGAAAATACGTATTTAGCGGTTGCTAAATATTTATGTGTTTTTAACGAACTGTGTCAGATTCAAAACAGGCTCCGGCAGTGTTTTAGTGAAGTCGGCTTCCGATTCACAAGCGTTAGGTCTCTCTCTTCAAAGCTACAGAAATTGACAGCCTAGCTGTGAAAATACGTATTTAGCGGTTGCTAAATAATTATGTGTTTTTAACGAATTGTGTCAGATTCAAAACACAGGCTCCAGCAGAGTTTTAGTTAAGTTGGCTTCCGATTCACAGGAGTTAAGTCTTTCTCTTCAAAGCTACAGAAATTGACAGCCTAGCTGTGAAAATACGTATTTAGCGGTTGCTAAATATTTATGTGTTTTTAACGAATTGTGTCAGATTCAAAAGACAGGCTCTAGCAGAGTTTTAGAAAAGTTGGCTTCCGATTCACAGGAGTTAAGTCTTTCTCTTCAAAGCTACAGAAATTGACAGCCTAGCTGTGAAAATACGTATTTAGCGGTTGCTAAATATTTATGTGTTTTTAACGAATTGTGTCAGATTCAAAAGACAGGCTCTAGCAGAGTTTTAGTAAAGTTGGCTTCCGATTCACAGGAGTTAAGTCTTTCTCTTCAAAGCTACAGAAATTGACAGCCTAGCTGTGAAAATACGTATTTAGCGGTTGCTAAATATTTATGTGTTTTTAACGAATTGTGTCAGATTCAAAAGACAGGCTCTAGCAGAGTTTTAGTAAAGTTGGCTTCCGATTCACAGGAGTTAAGTCTTTCTCTTCAAAGCTACAGAAATTGACAGCCTAGCTGTGAAAATACGTATTTAGCGGTTGCTAAATATTTATGTGTTTTTAACGAATTGTGTCAGATTCAAAAGACAGGCTCTAGCAGAGTTTTAGTAAAGTTGGCTTCCGATTCACAGGAGTTAAGTCTTTCTCTTCAAAGCTACAAAAATTGACAGCCTAGCTGTGAAAATACGTATTTAGCGGTTGCTAAATATTTGTGTTTTTAACGAATTGTGTCAAATTCAAAACACAGGCTCCAGCAGAGTTTTAGTTAAGTTGGCTTCCGAATCACAGGAGTTAAGTCTTTCTCTTCAAAGCTACAGAAATTGACAGCCTAGCTGTGAAAATACGTATTTAGCGGTTGCTAAATATTTATGTGTTTTTAACGAATTGTGTCAGATTCAAAAGACAGGCTCCAACAGTGTTTTAGTGAAGTTGGCTTCCGGTTCACAGGAGTTAAGTCTCTCTCTTCAAAACTACTGAAATTGACAGCCTAGCTGTGGAAATACGTATTTAGCGGTTGCTAAATAGTTATGTGTTTTTAACGAATTGTGTCAGATTCAAAACACAGGCTCCAGCAGAGTTTTAGTTAAGTTGGCTTCCGATTCATAGGAGTTAAGTCTTTCTCTTCAAAGCTTCAGAAATTGACAGCCTAGCTGTGAAAATACGTATTTAGCGGTTGCTAAATATTTATGTGTTTTTAACGAATTGTGTCAGATTCAAAAGACAGGCTCCAGCAGTGTTTTAGTGAAGTTGGCTTCCGGTTCACAGGAGTTAAGTCTCTCTCTTCAAAACTACTAAAATTGACAGCCTAGCTGTGGAAATACGTATTTAGCGGTTGCTAAATAGTTATGTGTTTTTAACGAATTGTGTCAGATTCAAAACACAGGCTCCAGCAGAGTTTTAGTTAAGTTGGCTTCCGATTCATAGGAGTTAAGTCTTTCTCTTCAAAGCTTCAGAAATTGACAGCCTAGCTGTGAAAATACGTATTTAGCGGTTGCTAAATAATTATGTGTTTTTAACGAATTGTGTCAGATTCAAAACACAGGCTCCAGCAGAGTTTTAGTTAAGTTGGCTTCCGATTCACAGTAGTTAAGTCTCTCTCTTCAGCCCTACTGAAATTGTCAGCCTAGCTGTGGAAATACGTATTTAGCGGTTGCTAAATATTTATGTGTTTTTAACGAATTGTGTCAAATTCAAAACACAGGCTCCAGCAGAGTTTTAGTTAAGTTGGCTTCCGATTCACAGGAGTTAAGTCTTTCTCTTCAAAGCTACAGAAATTGACAGCCTAGCTGTGAAAATACGTATTTAGCGGTTGCTAAATATTTATGTGTTTTTAACGAATTGTGTCAGATTAAAAACACAGGCTCCAGCAGTGTATTAGTGAAGTCGGCTTACGATTCACAAGAGTTAAGTCTTTTTCTTCAAAGCTACTGAAATTGACAGCCTTGCTGTGAAAATACGTATTTAGCGGTTGCTAAATATTTATGTGTTTTTAACGAATTGTGTCAGATTCAAAACACAGGCTCCAGCAGTGTTTTAGTGAAGCCGGCTTCCGATTCACAGGAGTTTAGTCTCTCTCTTCAAAGCTACAGAAATTGACAGCCTAGCTGTGAAAATACGTATTTAGCGGTTGCTAACCATTTATGTGTTTTAAACGAATTGTGTCAGATTCAAAACACAGGCTCCAGCAGTGTTTTAGTCAAGTTGGATGCCAGTTTACAGGAGTTAAGTCTCTCTCTTCAAAGCTACTGAAATCGACAGCCTAGCTGTGGAAATACGTATTTAGCCGTTGTTAGACATCTGCATAGTTAAAAGTTTTTAACGAATTGTGTCAGATTCAAAACACAGGCTCCAGCAGTGTTTTAGTGAAGCCGGCTTCCGATTTACAGGAGTTAAGTCTCTCTTTTCAAAGCTACTGAGATTGACAGCCTAGCTGTCGGAATACGTATTTAGCGGTTGTTAGATATCTGCGTAGTTAAGAGTTTTTAACGAATTATGTCAGATTCAAAACACAGGCTCCAGCAGTGTTTTAGTCAAGTTGGCTGCTAGTTCACAGGAGTTAAGTCTCTCTCTTCAAAGCTACTGAAATTGACAGCCTAGCTGTGGAAACACGTATTTAGGGGTTGTTAGATATCTGCGTAGTTAGGAGTTTTTAACGAATTGTGTCAGATATAAAACACAGGCTCCAGCAGTGTTTTAGTGAAGCCGGCTTCCGATTCACAGGAGTTAAGTCTCTCTCTTCAAAGCTACTGAAATTGACAGCCTAGCTGTGAAAATACGTATTTAGCGGTTGCTGAATATTTATGTGTTTTTAACGAATTGTGTCAGTTTCAAAACACAGGCTCCAGCAGTGTTTTAGTCAAGTTGGCTGCTAGTTCACAGGAGTTAAGTCTCTCTCTTCAAAGCTACTGAAATTGACAGCCTAGCTGTGGAAATACGTATTTAGCGGTTGTTAGATATCTGCGTAGTTAGGAGTTTTTAACGAATTGTGTCAGATTTAAAACACAGGCTCCAGCAGTGTTTTAGTGAAGCCGGCTTCCGATTCACAGGAGTTAAGTCTTTCTCTTCAAAGCTACAGAAATTAGCAGCCTAGCTGTGAAAATACGTATTTAGCGGTTGCTAAATATTTTTGTGTTTTTAACGAATTGTGTCAGATTAAAGACACAGGCTCCGGCAGTGTTTTAGTGAAGTCGGCTTCCGATTCACAAGAGTTAAGTCTCTCTCTTCAAAGCTACTGAAATTGACAGCCTAGCTGTGAAAATACGTATTTAGCGGTTGCTAAATATTTATGTGTTTTTAACGAATTGTGTCAGATTCAAGACACAGGCTCCAGCAGTGTTTTAGTGAAGCCGGCTTTCGATTCACAGGAGTTAAGTCTCTCTCTTCAAAGCTACTGAAATTGACAGCCTAGCTGTGGAAATACGTATTTGGCGGTTGTTAGGTATCTGCGTAGTTAGGAGTTTTTAACGAATTGTGTCAGATTCAAACCACAGGCTCCAGCAGTGTTTTAGTGAAGCCGGCTTCCGATTCACAAGAGTTAAGTCTCTCTCTTCAAAGCTACAGAAATTGACAGCCTAGCTGTGTAACTACGTATTTAGCGGTTGCCAAATATTTATGTGTTTTTAACGAATTGTGTCAGATTAAAAACACAGGCTCCGGCAGTGTATTACTGAAGTCGGCTTCCGATTCACAAGAGTTAAGTCTCTCTCTTCAAAGCTATTGAAATTGACAGCCTAGCTGTGAAAATACGTATTTAGCGGTTGCTAATATTTATGTGTTTTTAACGAATTGTGTCAGATTCAAAACACAGGCTCCAGCAGTGTTTTAGTGAAGCCGGCTTCCGATTCACAGAAGTTAAGTCTCTCTCTTCAAAGATACTGAAATTGACAGCCTAGCTGTGAAAATACGTATTTAGCGGTTGCTAAATATTTATGTGTTTTTAACGAATTGTGTCAGATTCAAAACACAGGCTCCAGCAATGATTTAGTCAAGTTGGCTTCCGATTCACAAAAGATATGTCTCTCTCTTCAAAGCTATTGAAATTGTCAGCCTAGCTGTGAAAATACGTATTTAGCGGTTGCTAATCATTTATGTGTTTTCAACGAATTGTGTCAGATTCAAAACACAGGCTCCAGCAGTGTTTTAGTGAAGCCGGCTTCCGATTCACAGGAGTTAAGTCTCTCTTTTCAAAGCTACTGAAATTGACAGCCTAGCTGTGAAATTACGTATTTAGCGGTTGCTAAATATTTATGTGTTTTTAACGAATTGTGTCCGATTCAAAACACAGGCTCCAGCAATGATTTAGTCAAGTTGGCTTCCGATTCACAAAAGATATGTCTCTCTCTTCAAAGCTATTGAAATTGTCAGCCTAGCTGTGAAAATACGTATTTAGAAGTTGCTAAATATTTATGTGTTTTTAACGAACTGTGTCAGATTCAAAACACAGGCTCCAGCAGTGTTTTAGTTAAGTCGGCTTCCGATGCACAGGAGTTAAGTCTCTCTCTTCAAAGCTACTAAAATTGACAGCCTAGCTGTGAAAATACATATTTAGCGGTTGCTAAATATTTATGTGTTTTTAACGAATTGTGTCAGATTCAAAACACAGGCTCCAGCAGTGTTTTAATCAAGTCGGCTTCCGATTTACAGGAGTTAAGTCTCTCTCTTCAAAGCTACTGAAATTGACAGCCTAGCTGTGAAAATACGTATTTAGCGGTTGCTAAATATTTATGTGTTTTTAACGAATTGTGTCAGATTCAAAAGACAGGCTCTAGCAGAGTTTTAGTAAAGTTGGCTTCCGCTTCACAGGAGTTAAGTCTTTCTCTTCAAAGCTACAGAAATTGACAGCCTAGCTGTGAAAATACGTATTTAGCGGTTGTTAAATATTTATGTGGTTAGGAGTTTTTAACTAATTGTTTCAGATTCAAACCACAGGTTTCAACATGGTTTTAGTTAAGATGGCTTCCCAGTCTCTCTTCAAGGCTACTTAAGATGATAGCTTAGCTGTCGAAATACGTATTTAGCGGTTGTTAGATATTTATGTGGTTAGGGGTTTTTAACGAATTGTGTCAGATTAAAAACACAGGCTCCAGCAGTGTTTTAGTGAAGTTGGCTTCCGGTTCACAGGGGTTAAGTCTCTCTCTTCAAAACTACTGAAATTGACAGCCTAGCTGTGGAAATACGTATTTAGCGGTTTGCTAAATAGTTATGTGTTTTTAACGAATTGTGTCAGATTCAAAACACAGGCTCCAGCAGAGTTTTAGTTAAGTTGGCTTCCGATTCATAGGAGTTAAGTCTTTCTCTTCAAAGCTACAGAAATTGACAGCCTAGCTGTGAAAATACGTATTTAGCGGTTGCTAAATATTTATGTGTTTTTAACGAACTGTGTCAGATTCAAAACACAGGCTCCGGCAGTGATTTAGTGAAGTCGGCTTCCGATTCACAAGAGTTAGGTCTCTCTCTTCAAAGCTACAGAAATTGACAGCCTAGCTGTGAAAATACGTATTTAGCGGTTGCTAAATAATTATGTGTTTTTAACGAATTGTGTCAGATTCAAAACACAGGCTCCAGCAGAGTTTTAGTTAAGTTGGCTTCCGATTCACAGGAGTTAAGTCTCTCTCTTCAGCCCTACTGAAATTGACAGCCTAGCTGTGGAAATACGTATTTAGCGGTTGCTAAATATTTATGTGTTTTTAACGAATTGTGTCTAATTCAAAACACAGGCTCCAGCAGAGTTTTAGTTAAGTTGGCTTCCGATTCACAGGAGTTAAGTCTTTCTCTTCAAAGCTACAGAAATTGACAGCCTAGCTGTGAAAATACGTATTTAGCGGTTGCTAAATATTTATGTGTTTTTAACGAATTGTGTCAGATTAAAAACACAGGCTCCAGCAGTGTTTTAGTGAAGTCGGCTTACGATTCACAAGAGTTAAGTCTTTTTCTTCAAAGCTACTGAAATTGACAGCCTTGCTGTGAAAATACGTATTTAGCGGTTGCTAAATATTTATGTGTTTTTAACGAATTGTGTCAGATTCAAAACACAGGCTCCAGCAGTGTTTTAGTGAAGCCGGCTTCCGTTTCACAGGAGTTTAGTCTCTCTCTTCAAAGCAACAGAAATTGACAGCCTAGCTGTGAAAATACGTATTTAGCGGTTGCTAACCATTTATGTGTTTTAAACGAATTGTGTCAGATTCAAAACACAGGCTCCAGCAGTGTTTTAGTCAAGTTGGATGCCAGTTTACAGGGGTTAAGTCTCTCTCTTCAAAGCTACTGAAATTGACAGCCTAGCTGTGGAAATACGTATTTAGCCGTTGTTAGACATCTGCATAGTTAAAAGTTTTTAACGAATTGTGTCAGATTCAAAACACAGGCTCCAGCAGTGTTTTAGTGAAGCCGGCTTCCGATTTACAGGAGTTAAGTCTCTCTTTTCAAAGCTACTGAGATTGACAGCCTAGCTGTCGGAATACGTATTTAGCGGTTGTTAGATATCTGCGTAGTTAAGAGTTTTTAACGAATTGTGTCAGATTAAAAACACAGGCTCCGGCAGTGTATTACTGAAGTCGGCTTCCGATTCACAAGAGTTAAGTCTCTCTCTTCAAAGCTACTGAAATTGACAGCCTAGCTGTGAAAATACGTATTTAGCGGTTGCTAATATTTATGTGTTTTTAACGAATTGTGTCAGATTCAAAACACAGGCTCCAGCAGTGTTTTAGTGAAGCCGGCTTCCGATTCACAGAAGTTAAGTCTCTCTCTTCAAAGATACTGAAATTGACAGCCTAGCTGTGAAAATACGTATTTAGCGGTTGCTAAATATTTATGTGTTTTTAACGAATTGTGTCAGATTCAAAACACAGGCTCCAGCAATGATTTAGTCAAGTTGGCTTCCGATTCACAAAAGATATGTCTCTCTCTTCAAAGCTATTGAAATTGTCAGCCTAGCTGTGAAAATACGTATTTAGCGGTTGCTAATCATTTATGTGTTTTCAACGAATTGTGTCAGATTCAAAACACAGGCTCCAGCAGTGTTTTAGTGAAGCCGGCTTCCGATTCACAGGAGTTAAGTCTCTCTTTTCAAAGCTACTGAAATTGACAGCCTAGCTGTGAAATTACGTATTTAGCGGTTGCTAAATATTTATGTGTTTTTAACGAATTGTGTCAGATTCAAAACACAGGCTCCAGCAATGATTTAGTCAAGTTGGCTTCCGATTCACAAAAGATATGTCTCTCTCTTCAAAGCTATTGAAATTGTCAGCCTAGCTGTGAAAATACGTATTTAGAAGTTGCTAAATATTTATGTGTTTTTAACGAACTGTGTCAGATTCAAAACACAGGCTCCAGCAGTGTTTTAGTTAAGTCGGCTTCCGATGCACAGGAGTTAAGTCTCTCTCTTCAAAGCTACTAAAATTGACAGCCTAGCTGTGAAAATACATATTTAGCGGTTGCTAAATATTTATGTGTTTTTAACGAATTGTGTCAGATTCAAAACACAGGCTCCAGCAGTGTTTTAATCAAGTCGGCTTCCGATTTACAGGAGTTAAGTCTCTCTCTTCAAAGCTACTGAAATTGACAGCCTAGCTGTGAAAATACGTATTTAGCGGTTGCTAAATATTTATGTGTTTTTAACGAATTGTGTCAGATTCAAAAGACAGGCTCTAGCAGAGTTTTAGTAAA
Source organism: Agriotes lineatus (assembly GCA_940337035.1). Classification (NCBI taxonomy): domain Eukaryota; kingdom Metazoa; phylum Arthropoda; class Insecta; order Coleoptera; family Elateridae; genus Agriotes; species Agriotes lineatus. The sequence continues at coordinate 239,301 of CALNHX010001063.1, forward strand.
GTTGGCTTCCGCTTCACAGGAGTTAAGTCTTTCTCTTCAAAGCTACAGAAATTGACAGCCTAGCTGTGAAAATACGTATTTAGCGGTTGTTAAATATTTATGTGGTTAGGAGTTTTTAACTAATTGTTTCAGATTCAAACCACAGGTTTCAACATGGTTTTAGTTAAGATGGCTTCCCAGTCTCTCTTCAAGGCTACTTAAGATGATAGCTTAGCTGTCGAAATACGTATTTAGCGGTTGTTAGATATTTATGTGGTTAGGGGTTTTTAACGAATTGTGTCAGATTAAAAACACAGGCTCCAGCAGTGTTTTAGTGAAGTTGGCTTCCGGTTCACAGGGGTTAAGTCTCTCTCTTCAAAACTACTGAAATTGACAGCCTAGCTGTGGAAATACGTATTTAGCGGTTTGCTAAATAGTTATGTGTTTTTAACGAATTGTGTCAGATTCAAAACACAGGCTCCAGCAGAGTTTTAGTTAAGTTGGCTTCCGATTCATAGGAGTTAAGTCTTTCTCTTCAAAGCTACAGAAATTGACAGCCTAGCTGTGAAAATACGTATTTAGCGGTTGCTAAATATTTATGTGTTTTTAACGAACTGTGTCAGATTCAAAACACAGGCTCCGGCAGTGATTTAGTGAAGTCGGCTTCCGATTCACAAGAGTTAGGTCTCTCTCTTCAAAGCTACAGAAATTGACAGCCTAGCTGTGAAAATACGTATTTAGCGGTTGCTAAATAATTATGTGTTTTTAACGAATTGTGTCAGATTCAAAACACAGGCTCCAGCAGAGTTTTAGTTAAGTTGGCTTCCGATTCACAGGAGTTAAGTCTCTCTCTTCAGCCCTACTGAAATTGACAGCCTAGCTGTGGAAATACGTATTTAGCGGTTGCTAAATATTTATGTGTTTTTAACGAATTGTGTCTAATTCAAAACACAGGCTCCAGCAGAGTTTTAGTTAAGTTGGCTTCCGATTCACAGGAGTTAAGTCTTTCTCTTCAAAGCTACAGAAATTGACAGCCTAGCTGTGAAAATACGTATTTAGCGGTTGCTAAATATTTATGTGTTTTTAACGAATTGTGTCAGATTAAAAACACAGGCTCCAGCAGTGTTTTAGTGAAGTCGGCTTACGATTCACAAGAGTTAAGTCTTTTTCTTCAAAGCTACTGAAATTGACAGCCTTGCTGTGAAAATACGTATTTAGCGGTTGCTAAATATTTATGTGTTTTTAACGAATTGTGTCAGATTCAAAACACAGGCTCCAGCAGTGTTTTAGTGAAGCCGGCTTCCGATTCACAGGAGTTTAGTCTCTCTCTTCAAAGCAACAGAAATTGACAGCCTAGCTGTGAAAATACGTATTTAGCGGTTGCTAACCATTTATGTGTTTTAAACGAATTGTGTCAGATTCAAAACACAGGCTCCAGCAGTGTTTTAGTCAAGTTGGATGCCAGTTTACAGGGGTTAAGTCTCTCTCTTCAAAGCTACTGAAATTGACAGCCTAGCTGTGGAAATACGTATTTAGCCGTTGTTAGACATCTGCATAGTTAAAAGTTTTTAACGAATTGTGTCAGATTCAAAACACAGGCTCCAGCAGTGTTTTAGTGAAGCCGGCTTCCGATTTACAGGAGTTAAGTCTCTCTTTTCAAAGCTACTGAGATTGACAGCCTAGCTGTCGGAATACGTATTTAGCGGTTGTTAGATATCTGCGTAGTTAAGAGTTTTTTAACGAATTGTGTCAGATTAAAAACACAGGCTCCGGCAGTGTATTACTGAAGTCGGCTTCCGATTCACAAGAGTTAAGTCTCTCTCTTCAAAGCTACTGAAATTGACAGCCTAGCTGTGAAAATACGTATTTAGCGGTTGCTAATATTTATGTGTTTTTAACGAATTGTGTCAGATTCAAAACACAGGCTCCAGCAGTGTTTTAGTGAAGCCGGCTTCCGATTCACAGAAGTTAAGTCTCTCTCTTCAAAGATACTGAAATTGACAGCCTAGCTGTGAAAATACGTATTTAGCGGTTGCTAAATATTTATGTGTTTTTAACGAATTGTGTCAGATTCAAAACACAGGCTCCAGCAATGATTTAGTCAAGTTGGCTTCCGATTCACAAAAGATATGTCTCTCTCTTCAAAGCTATTGAAATTGTCAGCCTAGCTGTGAAAATACGTATTTAGCGGTTGCTAATCATTTATGTGTTTTCAACGAATTGTGTCAGATTCAAAACACAGGCTCCAGCAGTGTTTTAGTGAAGCCGGCTTCCGATTCACAGGAGTTAAGTCTCTCTTTTCAAAGCTACTGAAATTGACAGCCTAGCTGTGAAATTACGTATTTAGCGGTTGCTAAATATTTATGTGTTTTTAACGAATTGTGTCAGATTCAAAACACAGGCTCCAGCAATGATTTAGTCAAGTTGGCTTCCGATTCACAAAAGATATGTCTCTCTCTTCAAAGCTATTGAAATTGTCAGCCTAGCTGTGAAAATACGTATTTAGAAGTTGCTAAATATTTATGTGTTTTTAACGAACTGTGTCAGATTCAAAACACAGGCTCCAGCAGTGTTTTAGTTAAGTCGGCTTCCGATGCACAGGAGTTAAGTCTCTCTCTTCAAAGCTACTAAAATTGACAGCCTAGCTGTGAAAATACATATTTAGCGGTTGCTAAATATTTATGTGTTTTTAACGAATTGTGTCAGATTCAAAACACAGGCTCCAGCAGTGTTTTAATCAAGTCGGCTTCCGATTTACAGGAGTTAAGTCTCTCTCTTCAAAGCTACTGAAATTGACAGCCTAGCTGTGAAAATACGTATTTAGCGGTTGCTAAATATTTATGTGTTTTTAACGAATTGTGTCAGATTCAAAAGACAGGCTCTAGCAGAGTTTTAGTAAAGTTGGCTTCCGCTTCACAGGAGTTAAGTCTTTCTCTTCAAAGCTACAGAAATTGACAGCCTAGCTGTGAAAATACGTATTTAGCGGTTGTTAAATATTTATGTGGTTAGGAGTTTTTAACTAATTGTTTCAGATTCAAACCACAGGTTTCAACATGGTTTTAGTTAAGATGGCTTCCCAGTCTCTCTTCAAGGCTACTTAAGATGATAGCTTAGCTGTCGAAATACGTATTTAGCGGTTGTTAGATATTTATGTGGTTAGGGGTTTTTAACGAACTGTGTCAGATTAAAAACACAGGCTCCAGCAGTGTTTTAGTGAAGTTGGCTTCCGGTTCACAGGGGTTAAGTCTCTCTCTTCAAAACTACTGAAATTGACAGCCTAGCTGTGGAAATACGTATTTAGCGGTTTGCTAAATAGTTATGTGTTTTTAACGAATTGTGTCAGATTCAAAACACAGGCTCCAGCAGAGTTTTAGTTAAGTTGGCTTCCGATTCATAGGAGTTAAGTCTTTCTCTTCAAAGCTACAGAAATTGACAGCCTAGCTGTGAAAATACGTATTTAGCGGTTGCTAAATATTTATGTGTTTTTAACGAACTGTGTCAGATTCAAAACACAGGCTCCGGCAGTGATTTAGTGAAGTCGGCTTCCGATTCACAAGAGTTAGGTCTCTCTCTTCAAAGCTACAGAAATTGACAGCCTAGCTGTGAAAATACGTATTTAGCGGTTGCTAAATAATTATGTGTTTTTAACGAATTGTGTCAGATTCAAAACACAGGCTCCAGCAGAGTTTTAGTTAAGTTGGCTTCCGATTCACAGGAGTTAAGTCTCTCTCTTCAGCCCTACTGAAATTGACAGCCTAGCTGTGGAAATACGTATTTAGCGGTTGCTAAATATTTATGTGTTTTTAACGAATTGTGTCAAATTCAAAACACAGGCTCCAGCAGAGTTTTAGTTAAGTTGGCTTCCGATTCACAGGAGTTAAGTCTTTCTCTTCAAAGCTACAGAAATTGACAGCCTAGCTGTGAAAATACGTATTTAGCGGTTGCTAAATATTTATGTGTTTTTAACGAATTGTGTCAGATTAAAAACACAGGCTCCAGCAGTGTTTTAGTGAAGTCGGCTTACGATTCACAAGAGTTAAGTCTTTTTCTTCAAAGCTACTGAAATTGACAGCCTTGCTGTGAAAATACGTATTTAGCGGTTGCTAAATATTTATGTGTTTTTAACGAATTGTGTCAGATTCAAAACACAGGCTCCAGCAGTGTTTTAGTGAAGCCGGCTTCCGATTCACAGGAGTTTAGTCTCTCTCTTCAAAGCAACAGAAATTGACAGCCTAGCTGTGAAAATACGTATTTAGCGGTTGCTAACCATTTATGTGTTTTAAACGAATTGTGTCAGATTCAAAACACAGGCTCCAGCAGTGTTTTAGTCAAGTTGGATGCCAGTTTACAGGGGTTAAGTCTCTCTCTTCAAAGCTACTGAAATCGACAGCCTAGCTGTGGAAATACGTATTTAGCCGTTGTTAGACATCTGCATAGTTAAAAGTTTTTAACGAATTGTGTCAGATTCAAAACACAGGCTCCAGCAGTGTTTTAGTGAAGCCGGCTTCCGATTTACAGGAGTTAAGTCTCTCTTTTCAAAGCTACTGAGATTGACAGCCTAGCTGTCGGAATACGTATTTAGCGGTTGTTAGATATCTGCGTAGTTAAGAGTTTTTAACGAATTGTGTCAGATTCAAAACACAGGCTCCAGCAGTGTTTTAGTCAAGTTGGCTGCTAGTTCACAGGAGTTAAGTCTCTCTCTTCAAAGCTACTGAAATTGACAGCCTAGCTGTGGAAACACGTATTTAGGGGTTGTTAGATATCTGCGTAGTTAGGAGTTTTTAACGAATTGTGTCAGATATAAAACACAGGCTCCAGCAGTGTTTTAGTGAAGCCGGCTTCCGATTCACAGGAGTTAAGTCTCTCTCTTCAAAGCTACTGAAATTGACAGCCTAGCTGTGAAAATACGTATTTAGCGGTTGCTGAATATTTATGTGTTTTTAACGAATTGTGTCAGTTTCAAAACACAGGCTCCAGCAGTGTTTTAGTCAAGTTGGCTGCTAGTTCACAGGAGTTAAGTCTCTCTCTTCAAAGCTACTGAAATTGACAGCCTAGCTGTGGAAATACGTATTTAGCGGTTGTTAGATATCTGCGTAGTTAGGAGTTTTTAACGAATTGTGTCAGATTTAAAACACAGGCTCCAGCAGTGTTTTAGTGAAGCCGGCTTCCGATTCACAGGAGTTAAGTCGTTCTCTTCAAAGCTACAGAAATTGGCAGCCTAGCTGTGAAAATACGTATTTAGCGGTTGCTAAATATTTTTGTGTTTTTAACGAATTGTGTCAGATTAAAGACACAGGCTCCGGCAGTGTTTTAGTGAAGTCGGCTTCCGATTCACAAGAGTTAAGTCTCTCTCTTCAAAGCTACTGAAATTGACAGCCTAGCTGTGAAAATACGTATTTAGCGGTTGCTAAATATTTATGTGTTTTTAACGAATTGTGTCAGATTCAAGACACAGGCTCCAGCAGTGTTTTAGTGAAGCCGGCTTTCGATTCACAGGAGTTAAGTCTCTCTCTTCAAAGCTACTGAAATTGACAGCCTAGCTGTGGAAATACGTATTTGGCGGTTTTTAGATATCTGCGTAGTTAGGAGTTTTTAACGAATTGTGTCAGATTCAAACCACAGGCTCCAGCAGTGTTTTAGTGAAGCCGGCTTCCGATTCACAAGAGTTAAGTCTCTCTCTTCAAAGCTACAGAAATTGACAGCCTAGCTGTGTAACTACGTATTTAGCGGTTGCCAAATATTTATGTGTTTTTAACGAATTGTGTCAGATTAAAAACACAGGCTCCGGCAGTGTATTACTGAAGTCGGCTTCCGATTCACAAGAGTTAAGTCTCTCTCTTCAAGGCTACAGAAATTGACAGCCTAGCTGTGTAACTACGTATTTAGCGGTTGCCAAATATTTATGTGTTTTTAACGAATTGTGTCAGATTCAAAACACAGGCTCCAGCAGAGTTTTAGTTAAGTTGGCTTCCGATTCACAGGAGTTAAGTCTCTCTCTTCAGCCCTACTGAAATTGACAGCCTAGCTGTGGAAATACGTATTTAGCGGTTGCTAAATATTTATGTGTTTTTAACGAATTGTGTCAAATTCAAAACACAGGCTCCAGCAGAGTTTTAGTTAAGTTGGCTTCCGATTCACAGGAGTTAAGTCTTTCTCTTCAAAGCTACAGAAATTGACAGCCTAGCTGTGAAAATACGTATTTAGCGGTTGCTAAATATTTATGTGTTTTTAACGAATTGTGTCAGATTAAAAACACAGGCTCCAGCAGTGTTTTAGTGAAGTCGGCTTCCGATTCACAAGAGTTAAGTCTTTTTCTTCAAAGCTACTGAAATTGACAGCCTTGCTGTAAAAATACGTATTTAGCGGTTGCTAAATATTTATGTGTTTTTAACGAATTGTGTCAGATTCAAAACACAGGCTCCAGCAGTGTTTCAGTGAAGCCGGCTTCCGATTCACAGGAGTTTAGTCTCTCTCTTCAAAGCTACAGAAATTGACAGCCTAGCTGTGAAAATACGTATTTAGCGGTTGCTAACCATTTATGTGTTTTAAACGAATTGTGTCAGATTCAAAACACAGGCTCCAGCAGTGTTTTAGTCAAGTTGGATGCCAGTTTACAGGAGTTAAGTCTCTCTCTTCAAAGCTACTGAAATCGACAGCCTAGCTGTGGAAATACGTATTTAGCCGTTGTTAGACATCTGCATAGTTAAAAGTTTTTAACGAATTGTGTCAGATTCAAAACACAGGCTCCAGCAGTGTTTTAGTGAAGCCGGCTTCCGATTTACAGGAGTTAAGTCTCTCTCTTCAAAGCTACTGAAATTGACAGCCTAGCTGTGAAAATACGTATTTAGCGGTTGCTGAATATTTATGTGTTTTTAACGAATTGTGTCAGTTTCAAAACACAGGCTCCAGCAGTGTTTTAGTCAAGTTGGCTGCTAGTTCACAGGAGTTAAGTCTCTCTCTTCAAAGCTACTGAAATTGACAGCCTAGCTGTGGAAATACGTATTTAGCGGTTGTTAGATATCTGCGTAGTTAGGAGTTTTTAACGAATTGTGTCAGATTCAAACCACAGGCTCCAGCAGTGTTTTAGTGAAGCCGGCTTCCGATTCACAAGAGTTAAGTCTCTCTCTTCAAAGCTACTGAAATTGACAGCCTAGCTGTGAAAATACGTATTTAGCGGTTGCTGAATATTTATGTGTTTTTAACGAATTGTGTCAGTTTCAAAACACAGGCTCCAGCAGTGTTTTAGTCAAGTTGGCTGCTAGTTCACAGGAGTTAAGTCTCTCTCTTCAAAGCTACTGAAATTGACAGCCTAGCTGTGGAAATACGTATTTAGCGGTTGTTAGATATCTGCGTAGTTAGGAGTTTTTAACGAATTGTGTCAGATTTAAAACACAGGCTCCAGCAGTGTTTTAGTGAAGCCGGCTTCCGATTCACAGGAGTTAAGTCGTTCTCTTCAAAGCTACAGAAATTGGCAGCCTAGCTGTGAAAATACGTATTTAGCGGTTGCTAAATATTTTTGTGTTTTTAACGAATTGTGTCAGATTAAAGACACAGGCTCCGGCAGTGTTTTAGTGAAGTCGGCTTCCGATTCACAAGAGTTAAGTCTCTCTCTTCAAAGCTACTGAAATTGACAGCCTAGCTGTGAAAATACGTATTTAGCGGTTGCTAAATATTTATGTGTTTTTAACGAATTGTGTCAGATTCAAGACACAGGCTCCAGCAGTGTTTTAGTGAAGCCGGCTTTCGATTCACAGGAGTTAAGTCTCTCTCTTCAAAGCTACTGAAATTGACAGCCTAGCTGTGGAAATACGTATTTGGCGGTTTTTAGATATCTGCGTAGTTAGGAGTTTTTAACGAATTGTGTCAGATTCAAACCACAGGCTCCAGCAGTGTTTTAGTGAAGCCGGCTTCCGATTCACAAGAGTTAAGTCTCTCTCTTCAAAGCTACAGAAATTGACAGCCTAGCTGTGTAACTACGTATTTAGCGGTTGCCAAATATTTATGTGTTTTTAACGAATTGTGTCAGATTAAAAACACAGGCTCCGGCAGTGTATTACTGAAGTCGGCTTCCGATTCACAAGAGTTAAGTCTCTCTCTTCAAGGCTACAGAAATTGACAGCCTAGCTGTGTAACTACGTATTTAGCGGTTGCCAAATATTTATGTGTTTTTAACGAATTGTGTCAGATTCAAAACACAGGCTCCAGCAGAGTTTTAGTTAAGTTGGCTTCCGATTCACAGGAGTTAAGTCTCTCTCTTCAGCCCTACTGAAATTGACAGCCTAGCTGTGGAAATACGTATTTAGCGGTTGCTAAATATTTATGTGTTTTTAACGAATTGTGTCAAATTCAAAACACAGGCTCCAGCAGAGTTTTAGTTAAGTTGGCTTCCGATTCACAGGAGTTAAGTCTTTCTCTTCAAAGCTACAGAAATTGACAGCCTAGCTGTGAAAATACGTATTTAGCGGTTGCTAAATATTTATGTGTTTTTAACGAATTGTGTCAGATTAAAAACACAGGCTCCAGCAGTGTTTTAGTGAAGTCGGCTTCCGATTCACAAGAGTTAAGTCTTTTTCTTCAAAGCTACTGAAATTGACAGCCTTGCTGTAAAAATACGTATTTAGCGGTTGCTAAATATTTATGTGTTTTTAACGAATTGTGTCAGATTCAAAACACAGGCTCCAGCAGTGTTTTAGTGAAGCCGGCTTCCGATTCACAGGAGTTTAGTCTCTCTCTTCAAAGCTACAGAAATTGACAGCCTAGCTGTGAAAATACGTATTTAGCGGTTGCTAACCATTTATGTGTTTTAAACGAATTGTGTCAGATTCAAAACACAGGCTCCAGCAGTGTTTTAGTCAAGTTGGATGCCAGTTTACAGGAGTTAAGTCTCTCTCTTCAAAGCTACTGAAATCGACAGCCTAGCTGTGGAAATACGTATTTAGCCGTTGTTAGACATCTGCATAGTTAAAAGTTTTTAACGAATTGTGTCAGATTCAAAACACAGGCTCCAGCAGTGTTTTAGTGAAGCCGGCTTCCGATTTACAGGAGTTAAGTCTCTCTTTTCAAAGCTACTGAGATTGACAGCCTAGCTGTCGGAATACGTATTTAGCGGTTGTTAGATATCTGCGTAGTTAAGAGTTTTTAACGAACTGTGTCAGATTCTAAACACAGGCTCCAGCAGTGTTTTAGTGAAGTTGGCTTCCGGTTCACAGGGGTTAAGTCTCTCTCTTCAAAACTACTGAAATTGACAGCCTAGCTGTGGAAATACGTATTTAGCGGTTTGCTAAATAGTTATGTGTTTTTAACGAATTGTGTCAGATTCAAAACACAGGCTCCAGCAGAGTTTTAGTTAAGTTGGCTTCCGATTCATAGGAGTTAAGTCTTTCTCTTCAAAGCTACAGAAATTGACAGCCTAGCTGTGAAAATACGTATTTAGCGGTTGCTAAATATTTATGTGTTTTTAACGAACTGTGTCAGATTCAAAACACAGGCTCCGGCAGTGATTTAGTGAAGTCGGCTTCCGATTCACAAGAGTTAGGTCTCTCTCTTCAAAGCTACAGAAATTGACAGCCTAGCTGTGAAAATACGTATTTAGCGGTTGCTAAATAATTATGTGTTTTTAACGAATTGTGTCAGATTCAAAACACAGGCTCCAGCAGAGTTTTAGTTAAGTTGGCTTCCGATTCACAGGAGTTAAGTCTCTCTCTTCAGCCCTACTGAAATTGACAGCCTAGCTGTGGAAATACGTATTTAGCGGTTGCTAAATATTTATGTGTTTTTAACGAATTGTGTCTAATTCAAAACACAGGCTCCAGCAGAGTTTTAGTTAAGTTGGCTTCCGATTCACAGGAGTTAAGTCTTTCTCTTCAAAGCTACAGAAATTGACAGCCTAGCTGTGAAAATACGTATTTAGCGGTTGCTAAATATTTATGTGTTTTTAACGAATTGTGTCAGATTAAAAACACAGGCTCCAGCAGTGTTTTAGTGAAGTCGGCTTACGATTCACAAGAGTTAAGTCTTTTTCTTCAAAGCTACTGAAATTGACAGCCTTGCAGTGAAAATACGTATTTAGCGGTTGCTAAATATTTATTTGTTTTTAACGAATTGTGTCAGATTCAAAACACAGGCTCCAGCAATGATTTAGTCAAGTTGGCTTCCGATTCACAAAAGATATGTCTCTCTCTTCAAAGCTATTGAAATTGTCAGCCTAGCTGTGAAAATACGTATTTAGCGGTTGCTAATCATTTATGTGTTTTCAACGAATTGTGTCAGATTCAAAACACAGGCTCCAGCAGTGTTTTAGTGAAGCCGGCTTCCGATTCACAGGAGTTAAGTCTCTCTTTTCAAAGCTACTGAAATTGACAGCCTAGCTGTGAAAATACGTATTTAGCGGTTGCTAAATATTTATGTGTTTTTAACGAATTGTGTCAGATTCAAAACACAGGCTCCAGCAGTGTTTTAGTGAAGCCGGCTTCCGATTCACAGGAGTTTAGTCTCTCTCTTCAAAGCAACAGAAATTGACAGCCTAGCTGTGAAAATACGTATTTAGCGGTTGCTAACCATTTATGTGTTTTAAACGAATTGTGTCAGATTCAAAACACAGGCTCCAGCAGTGTTTTAGTCAAGTTGGATGCCAGTTTACAGGGGTTAAGTCTCTCTCTTCAAAGCTACTGAAATTGACAGCCTAGCTGTGGAAATACGTATTTAGCCGTTGTTAGACATCTGCATAGTTAAAAGTTTTTAACGAATTGTGTCAGATTCAAAACACAGGCTCCAGCAGTGTTTTAGTGAAGCCGGCTTCCGATTTACAGGAGTTAAGTCTCTCTTTTCAAAGCTACTGAGATTGACAGCCTAGCTGTCGGAATACGTATTTAGCGGTTGTTAGATATCTGCGTAGTTAAGAGTTTTTAACGAATTGTGTCAGATTCAAAACACAGGCTCCAGCAGAGTTTTAGTTAAGTTGGCTTCCGATTCACAGGAGTTAAGTCTCTCTCTTCAAAGCTACAGAAATTGACAGCCTAGCTGTGTAACTACGTATTTAGCGGTTGCCAAATATTTATGTGTTTTTAACGAATTGTGTCAGATTAAAAACACAGGCTCCGGCAGTGTATTACTGAAGTCGGCTTCCGATTCACAAGAGTTAAGTCTCTCTCTTCAAAGCTACTGAAATTGACAGCCTAGCTGTGAAAATACGTATTTAGCGGTTGCTAATATTTATGTGTTTTTAACGAATTGTGTCAGATTCAAAACACAGGCTCCAGCAGTGTTTTAGTGAAGCCGGCTTCCGATTCACAGAAGTTAAGTCTCTCTCTTCAAAGATACTGAAATTGACAGCCTAGCTGTGAAAATACGTATTTAGCGGTTGCTAAATATTTATTTGTTTTTAACGAATTGTGTCAGATTCAAAACACAGGCTCCAGCAATGATTTAGTCAAGTTGGCTTCCGATTCACAAAAGATATGTCTCTCTCTTCAAAGCTATTGAAATTGTCAGCCTAGCTGTGAAAATACGTATTTAGCGGTTGCTAATCATTTATGTGTTTTCAACGAATTGTGTCAGATTCAAAACACAGGCTCCAGCAGTGTTTTAGTGAAGCCGGCTTCCGATTCACAGGAGTTAAGTCTCTCTTTTCAAAGCTACTGAAATTGACAGCCTAGCTGTGAAATTACGTATTTAGCGGTTGCTAAATATTTATGTGTTTTTAACGAATTGTGTCAGATTCAAAACACAGGCTCCAGCAATGATTTAGTCAAGTTGGCTTCCGATTCACAAAAGATATGTCTCTCTCTTCAAAGCTATTGAAATTGTCAGCCTAGCTGTGAAAATACGTATTTAGAAGTTGCTAAATATTTATGTGTTTTTAACGAACTGTGTCAGATTCAAAACACAGGCTCCAGCAGTGTTTTAGTTAAGTCGGCTTCCGATGCACAGGAGTTAAGTCTCTCTCTTCAAAGCTACTAAAATTGACAGCCTAGCTGTGAAAATACATATTTAGCGGTTGCTAAATATTTATGTGTTTTTAACGAATTGTGTCAGATTCAAAACACAGGCTCCAGCAGTGTTTTAATCAAGTCGGCTTCCGATTTACAGGAGTTAAGTCTCTCTCTTCAAAGCTACTGAAATTGACAGCCTAGCTGTGAAAATACGTATTTAGCGGTTGCTAAATATTTATGTGTTTTTAACGAATTGTGTCAGATTCAAAAGACAGGCTCTAGCAGAGTTTTAGTAAAGTTGGCTTCCGCTTCACAGGAGTTAAGTCTTTCTCTTCAAAGCTACAGAAATTGACAGCCTAGCTGTGAAAATACGTATTTAGCGGTTGTTAAATATTTATGTGGTTAGGAGTTTTTAACTAATTGTTTCAGATTCAAACCACAGGTTTCAACATGGTTTTAGTTAAGATGGCTTCCCAGTCTCTCTTCAAGGCTACTTAAGATGATAGCTTAGCTGTCGAAATACGTATTTAGCGGTTGTTAGATATTTATGTGGTTAGGGGTTTTTAACGAACTGTGTCAGATTAAAAACACAGGCTCCAGCAGTGTTTTAGTGAAGTTGGCTTCCGGTTCACAGGGGTTAAGTCTCTCTCTTCAAAACTACTGAAATTGACAGCCTAGCTGTGGAAATACGTATTTAGCGGTTTGCTAAATAGTTATGTGTTTTTAACGAATTGTGTCAGATTCAAAACACAGGCTCCAGCAGAGTTTTAGTTAAGTTGGCTTCCGATTCATAGGAGTTAAGTCTTTCTCTTCAAAGCTACAGAAATTGACAGCCTAGCTGTAAAAATACGTATTTAGCGGTTGCTAAATATTTATGTGTTTTTAACGAACTGTGTCAGATTCAAAACACAGGCTCCGGCAGTGATTTAGTGAAGTCGGCTTCCGATTCACAAGAGTTAGGTCTCTCTCTTCAAAGCTACAGAAATTGACAGCCTAGCTGTGAAAATACGTATTTAGCGGTTGCTAAATAATTATGTGTTTTTAACGAATTGTGTCAGATTCAAAACACAGGCTCCAGCAGAGTTTTAGTTAAGTTGGCTTCCGATTCACAGGAGTTAAGTCTCTCTCTTCAGCCCTACTGAAATTGACAGCCTAGCTGTGGAAATACGTATTTAGCGGTTGCTAAATATTTATGTGTTTTTAACGAATTGTGTCAAATTCAAAACACAGGCTCCAGCAGAGTTTTAGTTAAGTTGGCTTCCGATTCACAGGAGTTAAGTCTTTCTCTTCAAAGCTACAGAAATTGACAGCCTAGCTGTGAAAATACGTATTTAGCGGTTGCTAAATATTTATGTGTTTTTAACGAATTGTGTCAGATTAAAAACACAGGCTCCAGCAGTGTTTTAGTGAAGTCGGCTTACGATTCACAAGAGTTAAGTCTTTTTCTTCAAAGCTACTGAAATTGACAGCCTTGCTGTGAAAATACGTATTTAGCGGTTGCTAAATATTTATGTGTTTTTAACGAATTGTGTCAGATTCAAAACACAGGCTCCAGCAGTGTTTTAGTGAAGCCGGCTTCCGATTCACAGGAGTTTAGTCTCTCTCTTCAAAGCAACAGAAATTGACAGCCTAGCTGTGAAAATACGTATTTAGCGGTTGCTAACCATTTATGTGTTTTAAACGAATTGTGTCAGATTCAAAACACAGGCTCCAGCAGTGTTTTAGTCAAGTTGGATGCCAGTTTACAGGGGTTAAGTCTCTCTCTTCAAAGCTACTGAAATCGACAGCCTAGCTGTGGAAATACGTATTTAGCCGTTGTTAGACATCTGCATAGTTAAAAGTTTTTAACGAATTGTGTCAGATTCAAAACACAGGCTCCAGCAGTGTTTTAGTGAAGCCGGCTTCCGATTTACAGGAGTTAAGTCTCTCTTTTCAAAGCTACTGAGATTGACAGCCTAGCTGTCGGAATACGTATTTAGCGGTTGTTAGATATCTGCGTAGTTAAGAGTTTTTAACGAATTGTGTCAGATTCAAAACACAGGCTCCAGCAGTGTTTTAGTCAAGTTGGCTGCTAGTTCACAGGAGTTAAGTCTCTCTCTTCAAAGCTACTGAAATTGACAGCCTAGCTGTGGAAACACGTATTTAGGGGTTGTTAGATATCTGCGTAGTTAGGAGTTTTTAACGAATTGTGTCAGATATAAAACACAGGCTCCAGCAGTGTTTTAGTGAAGCCGGCTTCCGATTCACAGGAGTTAAGTCTCTCTCTTCAAAGCTACTGAAATTGACAGCCTAGCTGTGAAAATACGTATTTAGCGGTTGCTGAATATTTATGTGTTTTTAACGAATTGTGTCAGTTTCAAAACACAGGCTCCAGCAGTGTTTTAGTCAAGTTGGCTGCTAGTTCACAGGAGTTAAGTCTCTCTCTTCAAAGCTACTGAAATTGACAGCCTAGCTGTGGAAATACGTATTTAGCGGTTGTTAGATATCTGCGTAGTTAGGAGTTTTTAACGAATTGTGTCAGATTTAAAACACAGGCTCCAGCAGTGTTTTAGTGAAGCCGGCTTCCGATTCACAGGAGTTAAGTCGTTCTCTTCAAAGCTACAGAAATTGGCAGCCTAGCTGTGAAAATACGTATTTAGCGGTTGCTAAATATTTTTGTGTTTTTAACGAATTGTGTCAGATTAAAGACACAGGCTCCGGCAGTGTTTTAGTGAAGTCGGCTTCCGATTCACAAGAGTTAAGTCTCTCTCTTCAAAGCTACTGAAATTGACAGCCTAGCTGTGAAAATACGTATTTAGCGGTTGCTAAATATTTATGTGTTTTTAACGAATTGTGTCAGATTCAAGACACAGGCTCCAGCAGTGTTTTAGTGAAGCCGGCTTTCGATTCACAGGAGTTAAGTCTCTCTCTTCAAAGCTACTGAAATTGACAGCCTAGCTGTGGAAATACGTATTTGGCGGTTGTTAGATATCTGCGTAGTTAGGAGTTTTTAACGAATTGTGTCAGATTCAAACCACAGGCTCCAGCAGTGTTTTAGTGAAGCCGGCTTCCGATTCACAAGAGTTAAGTCTCTCTCTTCAAAGCTACAGAAATTGACAGCCTAGCTGTGTAACTACGTATTTAGCGGTTGCCAAATATTTATGTGTTTTTAACGAATTGTGTCAGATTAAAAACACAGGCTCCGGCAGTGTATTACTGAAGTCGGCTTCCGATTCACAAGAGTTAAGTCTCTCTCTTCAAGGCTACAGAAATTGACAGCCTAGCTGTGTAACTACGTATTTAGCGGTTGCCAAATATTTATGTGTTTTTAACGAATTGTGTCAGATTCAAAACACAGGCTCCAGCAGAGTTTTAGTTAAGTTGGCTTCCGATTCACAGGAGTTAAGTCTCTCTCTTCAGCCCTACTGAAATTGACAGCCTAGCTGTGGAAATACGTATTTAGCGGTTGCTAAATATTTATGTGTTTTTAACGAATTGTGTCAAATTCAAAACACAGGCTCCAGCAGAGTTTTAGTTAAGTTGGCTTCCGATTCACAGGAGTTAAGTCTTTCTCTTCAAAGCTACAGAAATTGACAGCCTAGCTGTGAAAATACGTATTTAGCGGTTGCTAAATATTTATGTGTTTTTAACGAATTGTGTCAGATTAAAAACACAGGCTCCAGCAGTGTTTTAGTGAAGTCGGCTTCCGATTCACAAGAGTTAAGTCTTTTTCTTCAAAGCTACTGAAATTGACAGCCTTGCTGTAAAAATACGTATTTAGCGGTTGCTAAATATTTATGTGTTTTTAACGAATTGTGTCAGATTCAAAACACAGGCTCCAGCAGTGTTTTAGTGAAGCCGGCTTCCGATTCACAGGAGTTTAGTCTCTCTCTTCAAAGCTACAGAAATTGACAGCCTAGCTGTGAAAATACGTATTTAGCGGTTGCTAACCATTTATGTGTTTTAAACGAATTGTGTCAGATTCAAAACACAGGCTCCAGCAGTGTTTTAGTCAAGTTGGATGCCAGTTTACAGGAGTTAAGTCTCTCTCTTCAAAGCTACTGAAATCGACAGCCTAGCTGTGGAAATACGTATTTAGCCGTTGTTAGACATCTGCATAGTTAAAAGTTTTTAACGAATTGTGTCAGATTCAAAACACAGGCTCCAGCAGTGTTTTAGTGAAG